>CALYDF020001538.1:0-98894 GCA_944474145.2 Dicrocoelium dendriticum
CTCTTCCCTTTTAGATCCAAAAGTAACTCAGCCCTGTATCAGTCCCTAGCTCAATCATCCATCAAAATGAAATACACAAGGGGTACTTCTATCGCTATAGTCACATCTGGACTGCACCCCGGATTATCCACAGTATCCCAGTGCTCAACGTCTTATAACCGTCCATACGTGAAGCAAATCATTTTACCACTGCATGGCTTGATAATGATTGCAGCCTGATGGAAGCCTACGCAAGCGTTTATGGAGAGAAGTAAACCGTTAAAACAAGTGAAGTAACACACAATGGTTAACCAAGTTGCTTCCTGCAGCGACTCTCTCACGCGATAAACTAGGCCCGCTGACGAACGAAGCACATGGTCTAATACCAGTCATGGGGCATTAAAACAGTGACAGGAACATGATTTTAATAAATACCTGACCATCATGTTTCATTACCCATTTGCCTACGAAAAGTATGCCACGTAACATATTTCAAAGCAATTAAAAATACAAAAGGTATATCATATACCTACATGTCACATATATACTAAATAACATAACTATAATACCAATATAAAACATCATAATATATATATATATATTATATAAAATAACAAAAGTATATAATATAACAAAATCCACGTACATCGAAATCTCCTAGATAGAAATCACATTCATGGATTTGATGGATGAACTATATCGTTAGGACTTCCCATTTCCCTTTGTAGTTCATTACAAAACTGCATCTACTATCACATGTTGCGTATCCGTCCACCATAAAATTCTGGCCGAAATATGTATCCCATATATTACAAATTACGAATGAAATCATTTCTTGAAATTCCGTGAAACACACCTTTGTATGGTTGCAAAGTACATTTAATTTCACCCACGTTGTAAACATATGCGTGAAATATGGCGTTTTAGGCTGCATTTCCATAGCTGTAGCAGTGTGAAACTTATTAAGGTAGTTATATATCACACCACACACGGCATTATAATAGTTAGCAAATTATTCCATTAGCTTTTCGCTAATACGCATGAGGTGTATCAAATAAAGGCCTATCTTTTTTGTATACCTACGTTTTTGGTACCGTCATCACCATCACCACACATCACCCCACCGAACCTTCTGAGAAGGTTCAATTCCTTTAAAACATAGCGCAGCTCCCACAGCTTCCATTTATCATTGTTTTCTCTCGCTATATCTTCCATGTTAGAATATATCACCAATTATTCACGCGGAACTGTCTGATCGGAGGAAGGAAAAACTTGTGTTGTTTCGGTACTTTCCGTGGTACAAATTGTACATAGCAATGGTTGCGTAGCGACATTGCCAAGGTGGCTGAAGGTGTGAAACTTGTAAAGTAGGTTTAAGATGGCTTTGGAAATAGCATTGTTTGTGAGTTAGGATGCCGTTGAAATGGTAACTTGTATTGGTGCATGTGCGAGTGTTTGTTTTGCTTTTTCGGTGGCCATACTGGTTGTTCCTGCTATCGCTATGGTTGTCGATGATAGTGAGCTGTTCAGGTGTATGGTTATTGGGAAGTATGAAAGTGTTGAGGAAGCGGTTGGAACGTTTTCAGATTGAAACGGCGACTTCCTTTTCCTGTGCATCTTCTAAGTCTGCTGCGGCATACCATCGTGGAAGGAGGAAGCCGGTTCCCGATGGGGAATGCTGCGGTTATATCATGTACCGCTGCGTTCATCGTAAACGTTCAGGATCACGTGGCAAGCGGTAAGTTGGTTAATATGTTTGCAACATGGCCACTAATGCATGTAGATACAAATCGTACGATTGCAAGGCTCGGTTCTCCGTGGTTTTCAAGGATGGGAAATATGTCGTGGGAAGTTACGTCATGACGCATATTCATGATTTTCACTTGGGTAACCCATGGTTGTATGCACGGAACCGTCCTCTTCCTCCGGTGCAAGAGAAAGAAGTTCTGCGTTTGATGGATAGTTTCCATAGCACACCCGATTTGCGTCGTTTTATCTACCAGGAGTACGGCAAACGGGTAACTCGTCTGGACCTGTATAATATGCGCATTCGTCATCGGGATGCAAACGCTTGTGAAGTGTGGGACGTGGCAACGATGTTTGAAGTGCACGGTGTGTGTCGATTGGTGTCGGAGTATAGCCAGATACGTTATGTATTTTTCTCTCCGTCGTTAGTTCGCGGCATCGTGAATCGTTATGGTGAGGTGCTATTATGCGACGCCACCCACCAACTGAATTATGGTGGCTACATTTTGTGGCACTGCATGCTGGTGGATGTCACAGTTCTGGGTATTTCCTTTTTCTACGCCCTATTACCGGATGAGACTTCCTACAGCTATGGCCAAGCGGTTGACGCGATGCGGGAGATGGTGCCTAGCAGCGTACGTTGCCACACCGTGGTGAAGGATAAATGCGCTGCTCAGGTCCGGGCGTTCAGACGTTTTATCCGAACGCAAAGGTGGTTTTTTGTCGTTACCATGTCAAAGTGGACATGTCTCGACGTTGCGGCCGCTTACGCGGGATCTTTGATCCACGTGGAATGCAATTACGAGGTTGGCTTCATCACTTCATATATACTCATGACGCCTCGGTATTTGAAAGGATATTGAACGCGGTGGGCAGAGCGTCTCCTGAATTGCACCGTTATTTGTGCGCGGCGTGGATTCCACACGCGGACTCTTGGGAGGCCCACAGACCCAGGGATACTCTTCTTTTTGGCTGCCACACGACGAACAGGATAGAGAATGAGAACAGACATTTGAAGGAGTACCTGTCGGAGAGGTCATCCCTACTCACTCTGTTCACTAGCGTGGTTGAGAGAATCAACACAATGGTGCACCAAAGGAACAGCATAATAGGTGGGCGGTGCATGAGCGCAATTGCTGTTCCATCGGAGGTGCCCTCAGTGGGTTCCGTTTTCGCCAAACTAAGCGACTTTGCGGGCGACGTGTTCATGGCGCATTACCGTACGTCAACGGTTCTCAGTTGTAGGTCTGCTGGGCCTTACTGGTTGGTTACCTGTCCTCGTTCGAAAGTGCGTCGGGTGTACATAACGCGGGGCAGTGAATGCAATTGTGAGTTTAGTCGGCAATGGCGGCTTCCATGTACTCACATCTGTTATGTGGCGGCGCAGCACACTCACTCTGCGTGGAACATACTCCATGGATGTCGGTGGATCGCACCCCGGCTATTTTCAGCAGCATCATCGGAGTTTGTTGTGTCTGCTAAGCGTGTGCAGATTGTGCACCGTAACGCGGTGGATAGCGATGCAGTTGTGAACCACACGGTAAAACTTCGCAGAACGCAGCATGTTTTGGCGGACATCGGCGCTCAATTAGTGCCCTACGGATCGGAGAACTTCTCCGGTGCATTGAATTACCTGAACATGGTGGCGTTGCTAATGTCGAAGGACGCAACTTTTCATTTGTATGGGCGAACGTCAAGGTGGCCAGTTCCCCTTCATTTAGATACGGAGGCAAACGTGCACCTGTTATGCGGCATGCCGACTGCAGGAACGTCTGATGGTGGGTCAGTCTCTGCCGTAGGCCGCACGTCTACAGGAGAAGTGCGTGCCCCTTTGCAAGTGACACAGGTGAATGACGCGGTGCGTGTGAATGAAACGGAAACACCGGTTCCATCAACATCCACAGGTGTCGCCAGGAAACGGAAATCGCCCCTTAAGTGCAGGGTGACAGAGGTTAGCCCGGATAAGAGTGCCCTAAGAGGCAAAGGATTCCGTAACCTTCGCACCCGGACATCCACGGCATACCGGGTTCCTGGGAGACAGAAACGGGGAAATCAGGGTTTCGCCTCGGAGGATGTATGCGGAGTATGTCATCAGGAGGACGATGTTGATGGTCATGGAGAATCGGTGCAATGGGTCATGTGCGATGCGTGCTCCCAATGGTACCACGCGTCATGTGTGTGCTATGCTGGTGCGGACGATTTTCTTTGCTTCTTCTGTTCGTCATAGTGTCAGCGTAACGTGCTTGACCGCGGTAGCATGCTGCACGCTTCAGGTATGCACCTTATCCCTGCCCTTATCCTAAGTGCATTCCCCTTACAGCATGCTGTGCTTAATTTTCCCCTTGATATGAACACCTGTGAATTGAATACAACAAGGCGCCGAGAGATCTGCATCACGGAGGAAACATTGTGCAACGGTAAGTTACTCCTACTATTCCCGTTACGGACGGTCATTTAGCCACCGTCGTTCAGTTGTCCTTTACGAAGCGGAAATCAATGTCAGTGCATGTGTTCCTACGTACCTGCAGGTACTTAGAGAAATGTGTGTTACCCATGCTTACAGGACCTGAAATTTCAGGGAAACATCCTCACAGGTAATCATTCTCTTGCTTCATGGTTGTTGTGTATCAGGGGAACGCGAACACACTGAGAAATTTTTTCCCAGTTCGCGCTGTCATATGTCACGGCAGGTAAGAATTATGATGCATGTGTAATTTTGTGTTGCAGTTAAACCGACATGTAACGCCGATAGTGTGCTCATAAACTGGGGACACTGAGCCACCTCCGACGCATCGCCCACCGCCATGTGAACGTGCTATCGCAGTTTCTTACAGGTAAGTAATCCGATATCAGTGTAAGCTTGTTTAACAGTGAAGCCGACATGCACCGCCCCTACCCTGCCCATTCACTGTAGCCACCGAGGCACCTCCGGCGCATCGCCTACCGCCAACTGAACCTGCAATCGCAGTTGCCTACCGGTAAGAAGTGCCATCAATGTGTCATGTTGTTTCATAGTGACACCGACATGCACCGCCCCTACCCTGCCCATTCACTGCCGACACTAAGCCACCTACGACTGATGCGTCTCGCCATGCCCATTATATGCGTATATATATATATACATATACAAATATATAACGATAACATAACTACAGGCATATCTATGTACATATATATGTGTATAAACATGTATACTATATATATATATATATATATATGTACATACCGGGATATAAAAATACGTACCTTATTGAGACTGTTGGACACATATATATGTATACATACATATATGTATATGTGTATATATGCAATTATATATATATATGTCTAAATATATATATCTATATATACGCATACATATAAGCAGATAAACATATCATTTAGTCTATATTCAATCGCATACATTTATACATATACTTCCGTATATACATATTTAAATGTATATATATGTGTGTGTCTGTGTTCCCTTTCGTTCTTCCTTAGCTCGATGCGAAGAAACATTTGCAGGTATGTGCTCACCTTTCATGGTACATGTATAACCGTTATTGTAGAAGTCACACATGTAACGCTACCTACAGATAAATACACATATATGTATATTTATACATGGATATATATATCTACATAGATATATATATATATACAAGTACATAATTAGACATAGACACCATCTTACATGTACGCCTGGTCATAGTACCCGTTCTACATGTACGCTGACAACTGAGCCAATAACCACATATTCTTAGTCGCATTAAGCTTGGGAAACATGTAAACCGACGTAAACAACTTCAACAATTCCGGTTATTCATCCTCACTGACACAAACAACAAACACTATTCCATACATCTTCATTTCATAGTATCCATTTATGAGCTCTATATTACAGCAAAAGATGTTAGTCAGCTAGTATTCCTTATCACACTGCTGCACGTTATTCCGTTTGTCATTATACATGCACACAGTACTGCCTTTCGCATCATAGTTCTCTATTTCTTATTTCTACAGTTTCACAAAATTACATCCTATTCCACGTTATCCTGAAAGCATCTTCAGTAAATTATACACTTATTATTTACGCAACTTTGTTCCGTACCATTACGTAATATAATTAAATTGACTCCAAATTTTCGATTTCATGTCACCCATGTACATCAGCCCTGCAATTAGCCTTTCGTGTGGATTTGTTAACCTTTCACTTGCTGCATTGTTATAAGTCATTTCCGTTTCTAATCTACAGGCAGTTTCCGTATCTAAGTACGTAACATTTCCAACGATTTTCAACGCAGAAATAATGCCACATTTCTTAAACTTTGTTTCAGCCCATTCCTATCGGTTGATTTTCCGCCACCATCACGACCTTACTTCTTTTAACTACTTTGACTCAGTATAATGTTAACACATCATAAGTCATCTAGTACTATCGAACGATTCATCTTAATTTATGCTACCTATCCTTAGCACTACGAACGCAAGTTCTTTCAGTCCACAAATAGATGTACCAGTAGCCACCAAAAAGTTCAAGTTTCGCCGCCGACCTCCCGTCAGACGGTCCCGTGTCTCCTCGGCTCGTTGCTATAAGCAACGAGTTGATTCCCAAACGCGCCAAAACGCCCCAGATAACAACCAATTGTTTAAAATACAAAACACGCTTTACGCCGAAGCCTAGTAAAGCGACAGTCAAAGTTGATCAGCCACAACGTAAGAATTACCTCCTCGCAACCCCTAGCTCGTCAACAAGTAATTAAATTAAACCCAAACCCCCTACACTCCCGGCCGATCTGCAACGCCACTCTGACAAAGCCGAAAGCGATACGCAAACCGAACTAAGCATGAAACTGTAGGAAAGACAAATCGTCCGAACACCAGTTGGCCTCCACACCCTCGTTACGAAGCGTAGTCTATTAGATCTACAGTCAGGACCGAGCGACCACAACTTAGGAATTACTTACTTAGAACCCCAAGCCCCGCGATGCACAACCAGACCCCGCATAAACTTAACCCCTCTCCCGGCCCAAATGCAATGCTGCGCGGGGGAAAACCCAATAAGTTATGTCGTCCAGACCAGCCATACAAATATAGCCAACACAACTAATGAGGGAAAAACTAGGCCTCCACTCCCACGACATGAAGCGAAATCTCCTACAGCGACAACCAGTACTGAGCAGCCGCAACGTAAGAATTACATACTCAGAACACCAAGCCCAGCCGTTCGTCTCCAGACCCCGCGCAAAATCCAATACACCGTTGACCGAACAGCAACCTCACCAGGGCGAAACCCAAATGGGCGCAACGAACCGATGAATTCTGCACATGCACCATTCCCAACTCCACCCATCCCATCACGCCAGTCAATACTCCTTCAACAACACACCATAATGCCACAAATCGTGACGACACCTTCCGCGGTCCCTTTTTTGTGGGACGCCGCAAGTTGCGGGCCTCCTCTCCTAGCTCGCGAGGGTCAAGCGGTGACTCTCTACCACCTGACTCGATTCCTAGACATGGCACAACTGATTCCAACTAACATATCTCAGGCATTCGGATGGTTCTTCTAAACGCCAACCTCATGACTGACTACGGGATAGATCTCGCGCCTCGTATGCATCACCAGTTACCTACACATACTTCCCCTCGGATTCGATGGTTCATAATACTCCCAACCTGTCCCACTAAATTCCACCGACCTATCCTGCATGCACCTCCACGTGTGCATGCAAACAAGTCCCTTACCTCATACTGGATCGCCTGTGCTGCTGCTAGAAGGTTCATTCAATTTCAGCAATCCAACCAATAACTATCCACCAGGAGATGCCCCAACACTCCCTACTACATCCCACTTCGACGAATCTAGTAAGCTGGGGATCCACAATATGCTTCTAATCAACGCCAGGTCTAGTAAGCAAAATAATCACCTTCTGGGTCCGATTATTACTATGTCCAAAGCACAACTGGTTCTAATCACAGAGACATGGCACTCTGCCAGTTCGTCTGACTCACCCATCCAAATACCTGGATACTCTTCCTTCTGCAGTGGACGTGAAAAGCGACGAGGCGGAGGATGCCTCATCTACGTCAACAAAGATTTTCATGCATCCTCTTTCCAAATAATATCATTGGGTAACCCGGAAGACACTATATGGATTCAGGCAGATGGCGAGCAACTAGATCTCCACTGGCCGTCAAGGGGTGGTTTAGCTCTTTATGTGAGTTATCAAAACGACGTATTGAGGACCAGCGTTTTTCAGTCTCACGACAAATCTGTTGAGGCTCTCGCAGTCTTGATTTGAGCTCCCTCGGTTCAGGTTACGGTTGTGTTAGTGTATAGAAGCCCTATGAACACCTCAAATGGAAACACTGAGTTTATACGCACTCACTCTGCAAACAAGTGGCTGGTGCTGGGAGACTTCAACCTCTCGGAGGTTTGTTGGGATGATCTATCTTGCAGTTCGACTCTGGAATCGTTCGGTACAGAACTGCTGTACTTGACGCTGCATGTACCACTACACCAGTTCGTGGACCTCCCCACTAGGTACATGAGCAATTAGCAGCCGTCTACTTTAGATCTTGTTTTTGCTAAGTCACTTGCCTTTGTAAAAGACATTAAATACGACTCGCCTCTTGACGCTAGCGATCACGTTCGCTTGTCTTTCCAGTGTGCTCTTCTCAGGCCTTGCCAAGCTACCACCAGTTGGTATCCGAACATTTGGGCCGCGGACTTCCAAGCGATGCGGGATAAAGATAGGTCGTCGCTTTGTGTGATATCTGAGACCAATACTGTTCACATAGCCTGGGAAAAACTTACGGCTCACCTCCTCGACATTTCTGCACCTTTTAGAGGGTCGCCTGTACGGGGAGCCCAGAGAGCGATTCGAGAAGACAGATCGAGTTGCAGGGAACTTTTATCGGTACAGTAAAACATTCCCTGTTATCTAGCTATGAAAGAACGACACCGTGAACGCTCTAGCCAGGGGAACGGAGCAAACACAGCACACAGGGCAGTCGCGAGTTGCAACCGAAACGAGCGCCGAGCAAAAATGGCGGTGAGTAAGTCAACCATTCGAACTCAGCAACCAGTTCAACAAACCACGCCGGTTGCCCAGGTGTACAATGCAATAATTTTAGTTAGAATTTTCAACAGGCAAACCGGGGAATCTCCAGACTGCTACATAGCCCTCTCCCAGAAGGGACTGTGTAAGCAGTCCTTCGATCTACGTGAGGACTGTCCATCGCGGGCCAGCCTACTGCGAGACCAGGTTGTGAAAACTGATGCAGCTGCTGGGGGAGAACCAAGCAATCGTACCCTAGCGGGTTCCCACCGTGTCCTCCCTACGGTGTCGAAACGGTAAAAAACTGCTTGTGGGGGGAAGTTGGTAAAGTTCACGTATGCGGTTTAGCAGGAAGTTCGTTCTACTTCCAGTTGACGTGCGCTGATCCAGAGAAAGGTGAAACCGAGGTGTAACCAACCGGTGGTGTATATGGAAAGCAAAGTGAAAAAGCAGCGTTAATGCATAGCAATACACAAAAGAGTTTAAAGCGAAAAACGTGCGAACCTGTATTTGGATTTTCAAAAGATTTTGCTCTTTTTGGGTAATTTCAAAACGTTTTGATCCTTTTTGTGGATTTTCAAAAACGTTTGGTAAGGGCAGAAATTTTCAACGGCACTTTCTAGGTAAAATAGTGTGTGCTAACAAAGTCCGAAAGACGAACTGGTGGTCTGAGCTTCCTACCGCGTCGATTGTTAGTATGGCAAGTAGGAGTGCTGTCGGTTGCGGTTATGCTGGAGCGGACTGACTCGTCTGACGTTGCGGTGCCAGTTGTGATGGCACAGGATGTGAAGGTGCTTGTTGCACCGAAGAGGCAGACTTGTCGAAGAATGCTGGCTTGAGTCGATCGATGCTGATCGTCTCAGTCTTACCATTGTGGTCAATGGTAAACGTCTTGTCGCTTCTGCATACGACACGGTATGGACCAAACTAAGGAAATTGAAGTGGTCGGCGTACGCTGTCAGTGCGAAGGAACACGTGTCTGCAAGTAGTTAAGCGTTCGTCTACGTTTTGTCCCGGGCCATAATTGGTGATCTACGTTAATTACGGTGAAAAAATGATTGAGTGTGCGACCATGCGCCAAGGTTTCGCTAGATGCACGGAATTACTGGTGATCGACAAGATTCGGTGATGGATCCAGCGTATCAAATAGCGTGACACATTTCAGCGGAATTCCAGTACAACACCGGGGATATTTGATGAAATCTTGTTAATGTATATGATGAGACTACATATCATGTTCGGAATATTCTCGCCTTTTTTGCGTATCTAAGCCAAGAGAGATTGCGTATCATGAGTGATGACAATCATCTAGCCGCGATTAGGGCTGCGTACATCGCGTAGAAAGATTAGCAGATCTGTTTTATGAGCGCCCGAATTTTCCTATATGTGTGACGAATTTCGGACGCCGATCGCAACTTTCCAACTGCACGTAGAGTGCTTCATGTAGTGTGGTCAAAGCGCTGTTCTTCTGGATAACCAACAACCGATCTCATTGTAAATATTTTATCAAGTTTCGCTCGACTTCATCTGTAATATTGCATACTTGCTTGCGGAAAATGTTACAGCGGAGAAAGGTCGCTGTAAATGACGTGTCAATTACGCGTTTTAATTTCGTTCATGGTTTTCTGGAACAGTCATAATATGGACACTCACCTAGTTTGGGGATATAATCATTGCATTACCGAAGGATTCACGAGGACTTCATCTTCAGTTGACGCGTATGAACTGGAAAAGTTTTCACTGTCTTGTTCACTTTATGTAGTCTCGAGTGGTTACTTGGCCTCAGCGTGCATTTCAATCGATTTATTTCCCCAGCTCTTGTCTACATTTCGTAAATGAAACCCTAGGAATTGTTAGCGCAGCAAACAAGAGAAGGCATTATTCGACCAGCATGAGATTCATAAGCCTTGTTTTAGATCCATTACGACTGGAAAATGTTAACGAATCCGAGTTCGTCAATTCTCATAAGAAGAAGCAATCATTGGCTTCTCCTGTCATTCCAAGCATACCATAAATTTAACGTGTTAACCCCCTCGTGGCCGAAGGAGTGCACTTGAGAGTCAAAGAATTGACATGTTGATGCAAATCGCGGTATCAATGGTGCTGGTCTATCTGGCTGTCTAGTTATGCTAAACTGAGTTAAGACTAAGCAGAGTGAAATTCTGGCAAGCATAATTTCGCAGTGAAGATCTCACGCGTTTGTTCGAAAACAGTATTCGAACGATCAAAATGGGCACCACCCAAAGTTATCACTCATGCAAATTGGTTCCACTCTCGGTTACAGCTTACGCTAACCGTTCACTACATTAGCTTCTGTCAGACGAGACAGCGGTGGTGTGCTAATATGCAAATGCAAATGAGTTGTTAAGAGGCGAAATATTTTAAAGTTTTAAAGTTTAACAAAAAACGAATGAGCAACTGAACCCTATAGCAAGATCAGTAGTCAGTGTAAGGGAACGTATGTTTTTGCTAATTTGTCATCACGTTTTCACAGTTATATAAAAATAAAAATAAACTAGGTAGACAGACATTACTAGTCGTTAGTCTAGGAGCTAGTTACATACTGACAGTGGATATCAGGTTACGACAATTGACCGCGCGGTTCACTGTAATTATTTTCAATCACACAAGGACCATGATAAATAAGGAAGTTTGGAAAATTAATCAAGACCACTATGCAAGTGAACGCGATACTTCGCTTGGATGCAGTTCCCATAAAATTAAAAGTAGTAATAAGAGGGCTAACGATTAATTGTTTTGAAACTATACGAAGATCTAAGCATCATCATCGAGAATTACTCTTAAAGCGAATTCGTAAAATTGAATAGCATTTCAATCAATACGCATTGCGAAAGAAAGAGTTACTGTCATTACTTATGCCTATATTTAATGAAAACTGTAACCATATCACGTTTAGCTAGGGTTCTATAGTGGTATTGCTCCCAAACGTAGGTAATTACAACCTGTCTTCCATCGAACTAGTGAAACATTTATAACTCACTTATAATCAAATTATTATTAAAAAGTGATTTACATCCACAGCAATACATATTTACTCGAAAGCGGATAAGATTTCTCCGAAGGTATTGGGAGTTACAGTCGCAAAGCTGCTCGAGCCCATGTCGTGAAACGTTCAGAGGAGCTTTGATGTATATTAAGCCCGGATTAGTTGGAAGCGGAGTATTCTTATCAAAATTAATATGTCAACAGCTATACAAACTCCGCCAACTAGTGCCCAGTAACTCTCCTCCATTTGTTTTCGAAGGATATTGACGTTATTGAGTGTTCATTTGTCGCCAAACCCATGAGCGACTTTGTTAATCAGTTATTGCTTCAGTGTCTCCATGTATGGCGTTATTTAAGTCATAGAAACCTATGTATTCATAGGATAATTAGGCTTTACCTCCATATGGTCGCCTATACGTGTTGAGACGCTTTGACATGTGGCTCTCCGAATAGCACGATTAGAAGCACAGTCAATGCAGATGGAACCTCGCTATAACATGAATGTGCTGGAATGCTGTCCTCATGAAATTGGCATTACTCAACAAGAAACACCTAAAGGAGCTACAATGACTACCGTATTTATACATGCCACATCGTCCTGCTAGAGAAACGCATGGCTGATTATTATTTAGGACGCACGCACTTTCCTCTGGTAATTCAGGTGAGTACTTGGAAGAGACAAACACTGTTGTGTCACACACGGGAATTCCTACAATGTGTTTGCAACCATTTACAAATGTAAACGCACCCACTAATCCTGCTATGGACCACTGTTTCAGCTAGTCTTAGAAGCAGTCATGTTTGCACGCCGTGACACAGGTTGTTATCGACTTGACAACTACTCGGAAACATTTTGTCATTGAAAAGGAGGTAATTCCGGAAGCATTGTTAAAGGAGGAAAATTGCTCCAAACTCTATGCTTACTATGTACGTTTAATGCTCGTTGGCAGATCATACTGGGGCCGTACGGTCACATGGTATTTCAAGCTTATCAATCACTTGGAAGTGAAGTGTAAATATCATGTTGAAACGCAGCGTTGACGTGCAACTTACGTCCTTAACATAACGGCAGGTCCATGTGTCCTGTAGCGGTAACTGATTACCGAAGTGTCTCACAGGTGTGGTTTCGAACGAATACTCACCAATGTCGTGTCACCGCTACACTAGGAACCCTCCACTTTGGAATAATGGCTTTTTTTTTCACGGGCTGTGAATGTACACTGAGCCATCGGAAACCATGAATCTCAAAACAAAGTACAGAAATTGTAAAAGAAATCACAACACAACAAACCAAAATTCATGGTTTCGTCAGAGGGCGTGGTACTACCCGGTTGTCCAAGCCGAAATAGGGTGTTGACTTGGGGAACACCACTCCGAGCATTTGGTTGAATAGCCTGCCTACAACGCAGCGGAGCAAATTCGGGGAATCACGCCCATTGGGAGCCGGTGACTGATTGCTCAGTTCATACGCCTTTCGTTTGTTCCTTTATTAAACAGGAGCCCCATGCTCCCCAAAATTACAGCATAAACTTGCTGGAATACAATGCTTCGCCAGGATGAAGCAAGGGGAATTGACTTTATTTAGTGGCGAGTCACGTACGCCAAGTCACAGTGTTGTTAAACGGACATATGTGGCTTTTATAGGGAGAACGCTTGCCAGGAGAAAACTCACCACGTCTTGGACCACCGCCGCCGAACCATTTGCTGGAACGGGAAACTCCCGAGCCACCCAGCTGGCACCACGAGGAGGTTGTTCGGCAAGCCAGTCTTGGAACCATGGCTACAGATCCATTGATGGTCTTACCTACACAGCGACCTTGACCTTAGGATACAATGCGCCGACTACATCAGCAGTACGTAGGTACGCTATTCACATAAGTTTAATGGCCAACTGAAGAAACACAACAGGATAACTTGGTAGCTGTAAAGGCTTTAAAATACTATTTGCGAAGAAGTCCTAGCTTTACCTCCTTCATCCGAATTACTGGATTATTTCTGATTACCTCAAGCTGCCTTAGCAATCACACGTACATCATAAACGAAATCGCACACCTATGGATTCTCCAGATTGCTCGCAGTGGCACGATTACACTATGCATACCGTACCAAAGCATTAGAATTTACGGTCGCGGAGGTGGTCGAACCCCTATCGCTAAACGTTCAGAGGTGCTTTGATGAATATTAAGCCCGTATTATTTAGAAGTGGCGTATTGTCATCCAAATTAATATGTCAACAGCTATACAAACTCCACGAACTAGTGCCCAATAGCTCGCCTACATTTGCCTTCAAAGGATATTGTCGCGGTCGTCTCTGATGTTTGCGCCTATACTAAATGAAGTAGTGCAAGGCGTTGTCACCAAAACAGCGTCGTTTGCGTCAACATTCATCATGCACCACATACCTACTTTGGACATAAACTAGTTTGAACGAATCTACCGGTGCTGGTGCACGAATTTGGTTTTCGCTACGTGGATATGAGTAATGCTTTTTATCTTCAGTATTATGCACAGTTTATCAGAGGCTATAGAGCGGTGGAAGCGCGGATCTCGTACATGGATGACCTGGCAACATTCTTAATCAAAGGGAACTGTACTTGCGTGATTAAACCTCCAATTCTGTTTGCTTTGAGGTGGAATATGTTTCATTAAATTTTGTGCCTTGGTCGCGACAATCCAACAGAGTTGTCGTTTCAGGCAATCTGACCTCGAATTATCTGCTTTTCGCCGATGGGATCAAGATAAGGTGAAGGAACAGTTATCATGACATTGTTATATCTCCCTATGTTACCTGCATAGTGTCACTTGAGTGGTCCAAGAAGAATCTACTAAAGATTAGCTCGGCTAAATTTCATCCAGCTCTAACACGTCACCGGACTGCGGGCATACAATTATTAGGGGGCTACATCCTATGTAAAGTATCCAGGTATCTTGTTGGGATATCATTTAAAGATGCACTCGGTCACTTGAATCAACTCAAGAAGGCGTCGATTAACCGACAGCCTGCACACGGGTCGTTATCCCAGCGTTAGTTTGAGCCCATCAAGTTGAATTTGTAAAACTGTGCTACGCTTTCGTGCGGATCCACACAGAACACGCTACACAGGCATTGAACATGCGGTTGATGTAAAGTTTCGTTGCACATACACAATCAGAGACATCCGTGATCGTCCCTTTGACCCCCATTTGAATTAATCAGATAAATGTAATCCGAAATGAACATGGTTGTTGGCATCCGATTCTCGACTTGCCTGTCAATGTGGCCTCCAAGAGGACAGTCACAGGACACCTGCTACTAAAGAGGGATCATGGGTGGCTTGCACTGCACATACCCCATATCCAGTGCAAACCCGATGGAATAAGACCGGGAGACATGTGGATTGGAGCTACGTGTTAGTAGCGGAGCTGGCTCACACTCCTTCAACAAGCACCAGAACAACGTTCCTGTTTAGCTAAATTGGCCGTCATGTGTACCAGACGAACACAAGACGGTGACTGGGCCGTAGTACGCTCCACACTGGATGCAACCACTCTTTGAGTCTACCATGTTCAGGGGATCCATGCACCCGTCTTCCGCAACGATTCACAACCTCCTGAAGCCAGCAATCCAGGTGGAGTGTCAGTGGTGGGCAGCTTGTTAACATACACATCAAGCTCAACCAGCCCGGGGGTAGCAAACAAAAAGCATAGAATTTGATTCAAAGCAAACATGTAAAATTGACACAGTAGATGCAGCAAAAGAACAGAACTGAACAAACCAAACAAATTGGAACAACGTTTATTCAGATCAAAAAGATAAGATTTAAGTGTAAGTCGGTTAAGCCCCACTGCGATGAGGAAGCATTATGCATGCAGCATCAAACACCCACAAGGAAGAAACTGTAGCTGTTGTTGCTTTATTATTGTTATTGTTATGGTTTTATAGAAACTCGGGCACATGTGACAACTACTCCGGGTACTTATACACAAACGTTTGCAAAAGGACCACTCATTTACACAGGCTGAAGTGTCGTTGAGGATACTCCTCTGTTCTAACGTGACATCAGTGAAATCTACCATTTGCTATCGTTTTTTTCACGCATCCGCATTCAAAGATTGTTCGCGAGAGCTACGCCCAACACAGCAACACGGTACACTTCAAATTCCGCTTAGGTGTAGTTATGCAGCCTCAATAAGAACATACCGCAGAGTTCATGAATGTGTTCTTAATGATATTGACACACCGTTTCATTGGCCATACTTATCCAGACAAGCTAAGCGAACCGTTGAACGTTACATAATTCTCCGTCGTTTGCCATTTGTTGTTTGTCCTGTATTTTAAATCCAATAAATTAGTGGGAAATCAGCTAACAATTATGACATGTAAAATCAACTAAATCAGTTTAAACTAATTTATTTGGGTATTTTCCAACGGATTACTCCAAAATTTAGTATCAACCGTTTGTGGATAGCTATAAAAGCAGCGTACCGAATTTGATTTCAGTAAATTCTTGACCTTATGTGACTATGTCTACGACGCAAAGTGTTCGTTTTACAAATTATAACTAGCTGTTCTACCCCGAGTTAATTTAAATGGAGGTAAGTGTACGCTTAAAGTATTTTTAATAATATTGCAATTTAAATTATTGCATATTTTTGCTTATAACGACGCTTATAATATAATATATACCTAGTGGTCCAAGCTTAAATGTTAAAGGGTGGGTTTATAGCCTGCTATATAAAATATTCCTGGGTTATTGATGGTGACGTTTTCAAGTCGATATGAAATGTAATTGCACTGGTTCACACAATGGCACTAACTTGTGTTTCCATCCGATTTCCAATAACGACGAAGCAAACTCCTCCATATGATCAAGGTGAATAGTTAATCACTAAAATTAAGAGACTGTAGTCTGCTTTCACCACTTGCCTTATGTGGAAGCGGTAAACAGACTTCACTTGAGGTGCGTATTAACCTCTGTAGAGATTGGGTGCCTTGTTTCACTTTCCAATATATGGCCTGTAACTTTGTACAGGTTGATCATTCAAAATATGAAATTATGCTCGTAGGTCTTATCATCGCAAAGCAATTTGCCCTACGATGCAAATCGCAGATTTTACCTTAAACAATGCACTCATCATCTCTCTGGCGAACGCGGTAGACAATTCAGGCAAGTCATATCGCGGTTTTCTGGCCAGCCACCATCTCGGGCGGAGTTCTCAAAGCAAAATATAGATTACGCAAGTATAGCGAATACTAAACGCAGTTGTTTTCTTGCCGTTCGCTGTTGTTACCAATGAGCACCAATTGTTTCACTGCATTAATTTACCTCGAGTTTATTTAATATACATGTTGTCGATCACCATTTTCATAAGGAAAGCCCCGGTGTTTCCCATACCTAGAAATCCAATAATCAACATAATGTAATGTATGAGCATTGCAGAGCACCTGGTAGATGTTACCATTATCTAATAACAAATTAGATGCATCTTGGCACTTAATAATAAGACAAAAATACATGTTGCTATGATTACCGGATAAATATTAAACTGATAATTTTTCACCGATTAATTTCTACTTCGTTACCAAGTGCCAATAGTGGCCGGGTTCAATCGTATGCCACGTGCTTCAGATGGTAGCTTGGTAAGTACTTTGTGCAAATTCCATGCACCGTTTCTAGCTTATCCTTTATGTGTTGCATAAATCACAACACTCGGAACTACATTGTGCCAGGATGAAGTATCGTTCGTACCAGTCATGCGATTGCACTTCCAGTTCAGCAGCATTGAGTAGCGCATTTCATTATGGGTAGGAATCGCATTTTCCTGTTTTGTTTACAAAGGTCAATCATTGAATAGCCTTGATATGCACGCAGGCACTTGTGCAATGCACACTACAAACTCACGGTTAAGTGTAGCTCTCGCACGAAGTGGAAGTTACTGGGGAACGGCGCGATTTTCATCATTCACGTAAGCCAATATTTTAGCAGACAGATTATCATAACTTGGTCACCACTATAAATTCCGGGTAAATCGCTAAAGTATGAACTGAAACTCAACATTATGACCGACTCGTGGCATTCCCATTCGTTGAGTCTCCAGTTGCCAATAGTACACAGAATGAGATGCAAGTGAGAAAATCGACCTAGTTTGTGCGTACGAAAACGATTGTATTATTAATCATTGATACACAAGCACAAGCAGCATGCACGTGTCGTAATTAGGAGTATGTTGAAAAAAATTTTGGCATTCCACCTCAATAATATGCATATTCTCATTTGCGTCCGTCCGAGTGACGATTAGGCACTGAATAATTTGTAAATGAAATATAGATATTTGCTCCAAAGTAACATATTTAAATGCAGTAATTAGCAAAATTTGATACACAAATTAGCCCACAAATAATTTAGGTGTAGAGAATCAGACTAATTTGCATGAGCTCTGTTATTCTTTCAAAACCAAAGATGGTCAGATTTACCCGGAATACACATACTTCCAAACATCAACTTTCACTTAATACTACAAATAAATATCGAAAGCTGCACCTGCTAATCCAAAATATGGAAGAGTGACTTTCCACTCTATTCAAGTCTAAACGCGGCTTAAGAGACCGGGTCTAGCGTTATTCTACTATCAGGCAGTGTTTATGGTGGTTTGTCGAAACATTGAATGACGAGCCTCGCAATAAATCTTATTAAAAGCTAATTTTGCTGAAGTTAAAATGACGAGTAGCAACAATAATCTGGTTGGAGCAGTTCACTCCGGCTCAAATAGCTTACATTGTTCCATTTGAATATATCCATTGTATTCACAAGTCAAATAGTGTTTATTGAGTTCATACACTAGTTGGGCATGCGTTTCCAAATAGAGTAGCTCATCGATTTCGTAAAATGGTTCGTGCGCTTCCAGTCGGTAGTAGGATAGCCGATTATTCTTTGGCTGAACCAAATCCCCCATCTGCTGCACACAGGATTTGTAAAATTTGCGAAACTCTGCCCGCATCTTTTGTATAACCTGAGGGGTTGGATTTGTGGAGAAGCAAAAGACTCACTTAGTCTGTTCTATATACTAGTCTTGTCAGATTAGGTTTCGGGAAAACGTCTAATTATAATACCCCAAGCATTCAACTACAGAATATTGTAAACATAGAGTATTATAGGTTTATGCCCACGCTGGCCACATCCAAGATTGCTTCAGTTCGCGGACCTCCCCACTAAGTACATGGACGCACAATTACCGTATATTTTGGACTAGTGTTTGCCAAGTGACTAGACTTCGTAGTGGACATCCATCACAGCTCGCACTTCCTTTAGGTGATAGTGATCATGTTTGTTTATCGTTCAGGTGTATCTGACCAGGCCTCACCAGAGCATTGCTAAGCCATTTCCAAACATATGGCGTGCGAACTATCAGGCAAGGCGTATCAAGACTGCTGGGATGCTTTGCGAAATCTCGGTGGTTGATACGGTTCAGGCGACCTGGAATACGTTTAAATCTTATCTCACGGAAATGTCTACTCCCTACATCCCGCTTGCGAGGAGAAAGTAGACACAAGCGCGACCGCCATGGATAGATATCGCTGGCAAATACCTGCTCCAGAAGCTTTCTAGGTGCTGGAGGACCTACCGTGCGGCTCCATCAACTAGCATCTATGATAGATACCGCGAGTCTAGAAATAGTTGTAAACGACACTTAAGGAAAGCTCGGCTGGTGTACGAAAAGGAATTGGCTGATGGAGCTTCGGAAAATCCGAAGACGTTCTTCGCTTATGTTAATAGACGCTGTGGTTCAACTTCGGTTATCCCAACTTTGATGCGAGCCGATGGAACATGTGCGTATGCGGACTCAGATAAGGCTCGTGTACTTGGGGAACAGTATGCAGCGGCTTTGTACGTGAGGCCGCGTTGGCTTGCTTGAACTTGTCCCCAGAGTACCTGAGGGTTCTATTTAGCTGCCTTTACTGTGGTGGGAACACAAGTCCTTAAACTGCTGCAAGAACTGAACCCTTCCAAAGCAGCTGGAGCTAATTCAATTCACCCGAAGCTTCTGCATTAGTTGGCAGGGGAACTAAGTGGACCGCTGACGAAGGTGTTTCAGAAGTCACATAAAGCTGTACATTACCTTCCGAATTGAAGGAGGCTGTCATCTGTCCTATCTTCAAAAATGGCGACAGGGGCCTGTCAGCCAATTACAGTCCAGTTAGTCTGACTAGCGTCGTGGTCAAACAGCTTGAAAAGCCGGTGAGATTCGTTGGAATGTCACCTGAATAGATTTAACCTACTCAGTAGTGCGCAACATGGAATCCGGAAGGGTTTCTCGTGTTTGACGAATTTGTTGGTTGCTCTTGAAGCTTGGGTCGAAGCAATGAACAATAGCCACGAAGTGGATGTGCCTTTCCTAGACTTCTCGAAAGCGTTTGATAAGGTACCCCACTTGAGACTATCACAAAAGTTGAGGTCCTACGGCGTATCTGGCCGCGCCCTTCACTGGGTATCTGCGTTCTTGCAGGGAAGAGAGCAGTGTGTACGTGTGGGTCGCAGCTAATTCTTTAGGCAAGCGGTCCTTAGCGGTGTCCCACAAGGCTCCGTCCTTGGACCGATACTGTTCTCCATCTACGTAAACGATCTCCCTGGAGATCCTGGAGTATCATCGATATCGTTTGCTCTTGACCTTAAGCTATGAAATGTTGTAAATGCTCCTGGGGGTTCTGAGGCCACACAGCATGTACCGAACAGACCCTGGGACTGGTCTACTTTGTGGCTACCGCCCATAAACCCGACTAAATGTTCTGTCCTTCATATAGGAGCAACTTTCCCGCCTCCGAGCTACATACTCGGTGGGGTCAAACTCCCCTTGTCTCCAAACAGGTAGATCTTTGCATTCTGGTGACAACTTGAAGAAGGCCGCAAGTAGGGGTTTCAGAAGGTTGTGGTTAATACGCCGTTCTTTCGGGGTTTTAACTGCTGACGTATTTGTGAAGCTGTTCTCAGCTTTCGTCCGGCCCCATCTGGAATACTGTGTCCAGGCTTGCCCGCCCTGCCTTGTTCCGGACAAAATGGAGCTCGAGAGGGTTTTGCGAGTAGGTACCAAATTGGTCGAGGGGTTACGGGGGGCAATCGTACCCCGAGGGTCCACTTAGCTTGGGTATGTATTCAATGCACTACCGACGGCTTCGAGGCGACCTAATCCTTACTTACCGCATTTTAACTGAGAAGGTTGGACCGGACTTGAGCTGGCTATCTAGCCCGGCTATGTTGCCTTGTCTTCGCGGTCATCCCGTGAAGCTATACAAGCCGCGTTCTGATCGGATCAGGGTGAATACTCGGTTTTTGCGTAGAGTTATCGAGCGCTGGAACTCGCGTCCAGAAAGTGTAGTCAGTGAACCTAAGGTTAAGGGTTTCGAGTGTCAGTAAGACGCGCTTGGATGGTAACACGAAACGTTACCCTTCTCCTGAGCAAATCCATCTTCAAACTTTTAGTTATTATTCTGTCATTCTCTTCACTCTTTGGTGTTATCCTTCATTTAAATGACTTTCATTCCCTTTTATCTTCCATTTACTTTCTACTTCTTTCTTACTTCACGTAACCTACAGAGCGGGGATTGCTAGTGCAGGGAAAGTGGGCAGTAATTGGTTCATCAGGGTGTGTTTCGCGTGTTTTGTTTTAGATCTATCAAGAATTAGCACCTTATCATTTCCTAGCTCAACGAGTGGCTCAAGAAAGAACACTCAAGGAATTTTCCTATTGTTCAAGTACATCTGAATCTGAAACTGAATCTGATGCGCGTAGTCAAATATATTCGGATAATTTAGCAGCGTTGATTGTCGTCTGCTGTAGTCTAATGTTTTACAAGGGAATGTTCAATGTCCAATCAACTCAACATAGTAAATGTCATTGAAGGGAATATAATGCATTATCGTTAAACTGCTATTTCAAAGGAAAGGGATCTATAAACTTTCTAAAATCCGCCTGTGAAATATTCAGCTGTCAATGCCCGACATGAAATTCATTTTCTCTTATTATTTTTGGAAAAGCTTTGTTCTACAATATATTTTTGGCAGCGCCATCTTTATTGAACAAGTATTACGTATGCTAAATTTCTGCACGATGCCATCTCGAGCTGATGCCAACAAGAAAGATAAGCTAAGGTATTTTGTTGCCAACGTACACTTATGTTCGATCAAATAACTTATTTCCTAAATATCAGCTCTCGGAATGAAAAGCTAGGTATTAACAAAAGTATAATCTGAAGCAATAGATGAACCATGAACAATGAACAATGATTTATCAAGGGTAAAACGCATGTGCTTATGAAGTCCCGTAAGGTGATTAGAGTAAAAGTTAAACGTAAACGGATTAACAAATAAGGAAATCCTCATTTTTAGCGTCTACCGATTGTAATGCACCACGGCATAACGATAATTTGTAGTGGGAATATGACGTGCACAAACAAAATATTATAGAGTGCTGTTAAACTCCAGTAAATGCGCGAGCAATAAGAAAATAAACGAAAACGCTCACTTGTATGTTGCTACATTTGTGAGGTGCATTAGATAAATCCAGTTAAGATACATCCACGCTACCCAAAAGGACCTTCTGCATGCATCCTCAACGCAGCGTTGCGGAGAAAGCGTTTTATGCACATTGTTTGAGGCAACATACCGCCATTTTTTGCGAAATATAGGTGAAAATTTAGTGAGTTAACGACACTGTAAATACCTGTTGATTACAGGGAGCTACTGTCGATTTTCCATAATAGGCCTATTTTCACACGTTACATGTTACCCATATCCAAATTCCTATTTGTGTCACACTGAAGTAAATGATTTGGCTATGATGAGCTCACCTGATTACATATATCCGCATAACTAGGCCCAGAAAGGAAGAACACTAAAATGCAGGTATTTTTTGAGACGGTGCACAATGAAAACAAATGAAAGGCTGAAAAATGGAAACAATTTTTCCTGCATTACTCTTGATGGCAATATTTGTTAACACTTATGAAGCATCATAAAGCACAAATATGTTTGTTGTTTGGGGCCCTGATTATGTGTAAGTCGATAGCGTTTCCATGGTTAATAAAAGGACTTTATTGTTGTCTTTTATTTTTGTGAATTTACGAAAGGAAAACTGCTGCTCCAACATTCTGACAAAAGTTGCTTGGTAGCACCAGTATCTGTTTCAGTCGTGTGGCACAATTTGGTTTCTTTCGTTACAATGCAACACAATTCATGTTTCAAAGTAAATCCTAGACAACATCCTATTTATACACTGCGGAATACACTCAGCTCTTTGGTCCAATTGCCAAATCCAAAGAGATGATGACCGATTTTAGTGAAAACTAAATTTGTTAAATGCTGTTCAATTAGACTTAATTGATTAAAGCTTGCAGCTTGCCAAATAAGCGCTAAGAAAACTGAAGGGTGGAATGAACGCCTTAAACACACCAAGGGTTGATGGAGGTTGTATACAAAAATTTAATGCTTGAAGCCGTCACACAATTCAGATAGCTTAGCAGTTGTAGTCTCAATCTTATTTCATTATTTGATTCGCAATTCAGCTAAACAATGCTTAAATAACCCGAAAAAGATTTCGTACTATAAGGGTGATGTGAACTTACCTAACGGTTTCTCAGCTGTTGAGTGCATTTGAAATGGAAAGCATGAATTAAAGGATTGTCCCACGTTGAGCTAATTGTACTATGAACCAATTTAGCATTTGGTAAACGTAAAAGTAAATCGGAAAAGCAATTCATGGTATTATGTGTTTACTAAAAGGAAAAGCTTTTCCATTATCAGCATTTATAGATTTTAGAACATCCAAGCCGTGGATAATAATGGAATCAATATTAATTCAAGTGAGGTCTAAAATGTATATTTGCATGTAAACTCAATTATCGCATTCAGTTTAATTTGCAGAAGAATCCAACCTACTGGTCCAGGTAGAAAACGTTAGGAAAAATAATTTTTGAAATTCTACTAAACTGCACAAAAGCTAACTCACGACATAGTTTCTCCAATTATGTAAAAATGTGAACCTACAACCGTCTTTCTAAGTGAAGGATACCGAATTCGAATGCAGTAAACGAAGTGAACTGAATAAGTGATGTACGGTCAGTGAACTTTTGTTAATCAAATATGTGAATATAGGTATAGTGAACGTACAAGTTCTCAGTATGCCTGCTGTGTGTACTGGTTCGTAGGTGATACATCCAATCTTTCCAAAATTGAAATGGGCTTCCACCCGCAGAGCTATCTCGGCGTTACTCATCAAATTTAAGGGAATTCCATTCAAACTTCCTTGCACATGCATGCGGACCTCATGTATATTCACTTGAAGATCCGTGTGATAAATCACGTCGCTTTCGCAATTAAGAATCCCGCGTAAGATGTAGGCATCACGTCTTTGTTTAATAAGCTGTAGCAGAGTGAAGTCACGTATTGTGATAGAAATGATGCTGTTCTGATGTGAAAAAGCGCTTGTTGCAGCCACTTATCTTTAACGGACATAGAATTTCTGCTGTGCAATGTGGTCTTCATGAGAAGGCTTGTGAGCAAGACAAGAACGAGAACCCCACATATATTTTTGGAATCAATATGACGTGTCAAATTGTCAAAAATAATTTGTCCTAGGACGCCGTAATTCAAATGTGGAAACAGTAAATGTATTCACTTTGCAATCGCAAGCAGACTCACCAAAATACAGCCATTCGTGACATTTATGTCACTCTTGAATTGCAGGTGTATATCTACTGTACAGAACAAAGTTTCCTCAAAGCATGACGTTATAGTGTGAGGCAAAAATTTGCATGTATCCTTTTTAATGTTTGAGAGGTATTTTAATTGTGCATCGATATTATGTCTATGAAAACAAAAGCATCCTGTACACTACATGCGCGACGCCAAATGCTTAATTAAAACAGTATCGGACATTAAGGCGGAAAAGAACTTCAGTCAAACTGTCAACGTAAACTGCACACGCTCGTGTGGAATTGTTTTCTTAAACTTATGCCAACACGACGTTTCTACCGTCATATAGAATAAGTAAATAAAAATGCATTTTAAGCAAAGCATGTGGTCTTCGTACTGAGGTATCTTTGCTTTAGGTTAGACTAACAAGTAAGACAGAACTTAGGAAATCGAACCGTGATAAAGTAATAGTAATCCAATCAATATATATATATATATATTTATGGCCGCTTGGAAATATTAGGTACAATGTTGTCTAGAACAGTTTGTGGAGGATGAGAATGGTTAGTTAGGATTCTGAACGCAACGTGGAATCATCCTTCAATCTGATTGTTACCAATGAAATCAACGATAAATACTGCTTAATTTAGGCCCACGGGAATTAAAATTCACTTATAGCACAAGAATAGCACAAACAAGTTAAAATGTTTCGTTGAAAATGGTAGAGAATTATAAAACTTAGGTGTGTGTATACATATACAAAACTTAAAATTAAAACAGTGTGCGGAAAGAATTTTGTGATTAAAGTGGTGAAGTGTTTGTTATCCGACATTTTAAACCGTCAGAAATGTACACTTTCAAGGAACATTTACGTTAAGAAACCAGGACGCTTTATGCTGGATGATATAGGGATTTTTCGCTCAATGACGACCAAAGAATGAGAGTTACTTAAGAAAAGGCTGGCGTATCCGAGCGTTTAAAATAGCATATGACAACACACCAATTGAACGTTGTTAAGGAAGACTTATCAAGGTCAAGTCAAGTGTTTATCAAATTCAGATGATATTATTGAAAATTCCGCCATCACCGTGGGCATGAAATTAGTGGGTACGATTAGACACGGATGACTAACTTCAAGTAGAGATGCCGGAAACCACTTCTTGCGAAATCCCAATTAGCCTCGACTTCGATAGGACGCCTAACCTACAGCTGCTTGGCGTTGGAGTCATTTTCAAAACAGCCATGAAATACAGTAGATATATGTGCGTGAACGTCATGCTCGAGCAAATGTTTTGTAACATCAATCTGTCCAGGCCCTCAATGGCAATGGTATTATCAGATAAAAAGGCACTTGGTTACAGAGATTTCCTTCAAAGCATACGCGTATAATTCTTCGAAAATGATTAGCAGCGTCCACCGTAGAACGTCCTCTCCTTACTGTGCAGACCATTCTTACTGTGCATTACACCGTGCAGTTGCACTTGTTCGACGTTCCACACATGTTGTATGTACCCTCACAATTCTTAACGCATAGTAACCTGTTTTGCACTTATAATACTGCGAGTACCTGAGCTTATCATGAGTGCAATACCACGCAGATTGCCTGATCCTAACGCAGTAGCTTGATATTTTATATGCTGCGTTTTGGAGTCATAAAAATAAAACTACCCTGGAGATAAATTTATGAATAAACATGTATAACAACAACTATACTGCCGTCCATATTTTCTTCCAGAAAATATGACTTTCACTTGCGTGGACTGTGGTAAATGTGTCACCTTTCGGTCAAATGCCATTTAGTACTATTTCTGTAAAAGATGGACACCCAGGTTGCTGTAACATTGGTCATTATATCTACCAGCGTCTTCCGCGCACTTCCTTCAAAGGCATTGGCCATTACCGAGATCTCTATCCAGTATTTCTTAGCAAGTAACAATTCTGATGTCTTACTTCCTTCCGAATAGGTATTGCTTCCGCACAAGCCGGGTCTGACTCTGGCGCTCACATCAATTTCATCAACGTGCGTACCCATATCTCTTTATTCTACACCCAAAAGAGAAGGAATCCATGCCTCCTCTACTATGCTGACAGTGAGAACACTTCCCAGTGATAAAAAAATGGACCAAATGATAAGCCCCAAACTTATGCTGCAATAGCGAGCGCCCCAGTAGCAGCTACGCCAAACAAATCTGTAAATAAATCCGCGAGAAAGGTGTCCTCAAAGTCCAAGAATTAATCAGCCAAAACAAACACGTATCTGAAACCCGTTCTACCGAGCATAGCGCAGCCTAAACAACATCTGAAAGAAAAGAAATGCTTAAAACTCCATTGATACCGAAAATAAACAAACCGCCTGCTCGCAACACCTGCATACTAAGCAAAACTTCCAGAAGTTAACAATGTGACTCCAGCTGAGATGATATTCGACGACTAAGTGTTCCTTAAATGAATGCTCCATTACACTGTTTGATGAGGGTGCGCAAGGGATAAATCTTGTTTCCGTTATTCGCCTTGGCAGAAAATAAGAGGACTTGTGGATGTTTCGTCCACTGAAATGGTCTGCATTTGTGAAGAATGCCTGCGCATCCCGACACCGGCCCCGCTCCTACAAGGAGAAAATTTCTGTTTCCAGAAAGAACTTCCCTTGGGAATGAGACAAAACAAGGCAATATGTGTATAGGCCGCGAATCTGATCGTTATATTGAAAAACAGATCAACACATTGTGTAATTTCGCGTTGTAAGAAGAACTCAGTGAACTCGACGGGGGTCAGTTCTCCTTCACCCCGGATCTTAAAAGTAAAGAACGAATTACAAGTAGTAGATGAGACCGTGCGTAATCTCACAAGCAAGCTAAACAAAATTCCACTCTTTATCTCGGAGCAGTAATTGGACCCACTAACATTCATCGAAACCTAACGGTCATCTGGGATATCAGACTCAATGTTCATATTCTAGGACAGCAGCTAGGTCGATGCGATCCTTTTGGTTAGTTGTATGGAGGCGGGGTGGACATGTTTACGTAAATATCCCAAATGTCCACCTTGTCGAACCAGAGTTTGAGAACGATGATAAGTCAAAAGTGTTCTGGTGGCGAATTCATAACGGATGCTGATCCCTGATGGTAAGAGTGGTATACAGAGCTCCTGCAGTACGTCTCAAAATTAGTACCATCTATGCAAACTCACAGCATGATAGAAACTATTTCCATGGCGGGCTTCAACATTCCGGCGTAAAGTTTCAGAGTAATCTCACACCGGAAGCGTTCAAAATTTATCTATTTGTACTGTCCGCAAGTGCAGCCTGACACAGCAAGCGTTGTCACCAAGACGCATAGTCCGGGGCCAGGTCCCAACGATTCAAAATCCGGTTGTCTCACTGGACCGCAGGCAATATCTGTTGTCTAACCAGTCTTAACCCCTTGGAAATCGTGTACACTATAAAGTGTACCTTTTATGGACACTGATCCTCACAATTCACAGTCAGAGGACACAGCCTCGAAGTTTATTGCGTACTGACCAGTCTAACTTATCAACGGTTACAGGCAACATGAACTGAAGTATTTCGCATTCCTTGGCTATTAATGTCCCCAGGAATTTCTACGAACTATGAAGAGGAAGCTCATTGAGCACTTTGTTCCAAACTGAAAGAGTAGGCCACCATCAAAATAATCACTTGGGTAGACAAGGTAATGCTCTTTGTTAATAAATCGAAAAAGGAAACTGTGGATCAACCTCAAGCTCAAGGACTGACATCAAGCTACCCAACGTTAAAAAGCTCTCAGTAACCTATGAACACTGAGACTAAAAAATAAATGATTAAAATATGTACGTGCACTAGTCATTGAATCCCGGACCTGTCACGAAATAATTTTTCTACTTAATGCAAAATGCAGAGAAGGGTAGCTTAAGCTCCGCGCCATCCTCCTTCGCGAAAGTAGTCGTACTGTACGACGATGCTGAAAAAGATAACCTACCACTTGCGCGTACTCCTCGGTATACCTAGTAGCAACTCCGCTGCCTAACAACTGTTTTCCCCGTAAACTAATAATCGATGGAGCAAGTTAATTTAACCCCGAGTTTGTCAGGGAGCTACTTCTCCTAATGGGCCCAAACTCCTCCCCAGTTCCGGTGGATTTGATCCAAGTTTCTTCAAGATGATAGCTGGGTACATTACAACACCCAGCTTGCTATACTTTCGGCCACCTTTGAAGTTGGCCAGCTACAGCAGAATGGATAGTTGGTACTATTACATCCAAATACAAGGGAGGAAACCATTAAGTCTGCGAAAATATCGAACCATCCGTCTGATATCAATTAGCTGCGAAACCGTGGAACAAACAATCAAACGCACCTTCCAGCTGCTCTGCGAGGACAAGATCATATGCTCTCTTGCCTAAAATGACTTCCGGGAACTACGCTCATTTATTCACTTATCGTCAGCAAAACAGAAGCATTAGCTATCAATTTCCGAAAAAGGTTCACGTGATCTGCAAGGAAACCTCGAGGAATGTCGTGACGCAGGAACGCGCATCAAGCCAAGAATGCTTCGAAACAATTGGAGCAGGTAATATTTAATCCTCCTGCTTTCCATAACGTAATGAATTAAAAGAATGTCACAGGATTGGGTGTTACACCATCGTGGCTTCCGCTACTGTCATTACATCAACATAATATTTCGAGTGCACACCTTTATTCTTTCATTCGTGTGAAGTGTTTTAGCGATATCCAAGTGTTTAACTATCACCAGAACCGAAAACTCGTTAATTACTGTAACTTGTTTACCGGCCACCATTCTAGCATTCACTAACATTCTTCCACGCCTACCATAGCGCAAAGGGATAGTCAAGCGCTCACTACCTACAACGGAAATGTCGCGTTCCAAAATCCATCAGCTTTGTTCGCAATAATTTTTTTTCAGTTTGTAGGACACTGTCAGCGGATAGCGTGTGCCTGTCCCAACGCACCCGGCGCATCGATCACTTACAAATAGAGCGATAGTAATTCACCCACTTGACGGACGCCATAGCAATTTTCGTAACGTAGCGAAAAGCAAAACAAAGTGCACATAATTCACGCAGCCAGACATATTGTTTTGGGTTTCGCAATCGAACTGAAATAACCACTTGTACTTAAAGTAAGCAATTTCATTTCAATTGCGCCAAATTAAGTGGATCGAAAGTAAAAGCAGGACCCTGCCCACAATACTACAGGTTGTTCCGGAAAGTGTATGAGAAACCCATTGTTAATTTGTATTACCTTGTTTGCACACAAGTTTGACAAACGGACAGCGCTTCAGCGGTGTGCAACGCCTACTATTGTGGTAGCATCAGACCCAGATGTGGCAAAACTTGGCTACCAATACTTTAACTTATGCTAAAATTGAAATGGTGCAGTGAATATCATAGTTGATGGCCTAGAGGAAGTGTCTTTAACCACAAGAATTTATCAACAGGACGGCAACCAGTGTCTAACAAACCAGACGACCAGGATATTGCAACTTTTGATTTTCCCCGAGTATGTCTGTGTCACACGACGCTCAATTGCAAACATATAACATTAATGAATGCCTGACCACATTTGTATCCGTCGTCGTGGCACACAGGCCAAATGCACGTCTACTACCCATCCAAAGATGTAGGAATGGTAGGAAAATCAATGCGCCAAGAAGGCCGCCTATTTTATCGCCAGAGAGAGGAGGCATGCGGTCATTTAGAAAGACGACGCAGTCATGAGTGAAGATATCATGCTTTTATTTATTCGAATCATAGGCAAAATCTTTTGAGGACAAAAACTGGACGATATAAAACACCGGAAATCCGTATGCCAAAAGCGGGAATACAGGTAAATTAAGCATTTTTCTATAATCGTTTGCTAACCTGGCAATGTTGACTATAGCGGAGCAAGACTACTACTTGTGACAAGTAACTGGGGTCAAAGGTAGAGATCTCACACCTGTCGGCTCATTGTCTACGTTATTCGACGTGTGACGTTTGTAACAAACCAAACGACCTAAGTTTGCAGCTACAGGTACTCACTTCCATTTCCCATTAACTATTCTCGATTACTTCATGGCTGCATACTTGCATAAATATATATGTAAATATATACATATATATATATATAATCCACATAAACGTGCACTATTACGGCAAATGCGTATTTTGTACACGTTTGCTGGCGCTTTGTTTTCTGAATATGATCATGCCTGTAAAGGCGTATATCGCAGCGTCGAAAATAAATTTATTTACTTATTTGACTATAAGTCAGTCATGTCTTCTTAAAACATCTCAAGTTATTTTTATGGTATACTCTCTGATTTCCATTGCCAAAAGAGTGGGAAAAGCAAAGGAAATTGAGGCGAATACTGCAAAAAATTGACAGAATTGCAATCATACTCAATGTTTTTAACGAAATCCTGTCTTTCGGCAGGTCACAGGACCAAATTCATTAGTTACAACAATTACACCACATGTGCGAATTCCTCTCTTTACAAGACCTTATTCCCAACTCAACGTCAAGTTTGCCCGTATCAACAAACACTAAAGGTTGTGGTAAAAATTGCTGAAGTTTCTCCTCTACAATCATTCAGTGAGAGAGTGTCCTAAATTTGGTATAATACACCCACCATAGTGCCATCAAAAATCCGTCTGAAATCGATCGAAGCCCGGCCTACATTGACCAAGGGAACACAAAAGCAGCGAAATTTAACAATCAGTCTGCATTATTCAACGGGCCAGCGCAGAAAATTCAAACCCGGTCTCATATTAAGAAGCAGTCAATCCACCGGAAATCGTTTGTGAAAAATTAGGTAGCGGGAGCTCTGTTCACCAAAGATAAACAAAGATTGGAGATAGCCAAGAACTACATCTAAGACGATTGTCAGCCGGTATTACATAGGCCAGTGTAAATTCGGGGGAAAAGCTAGCGTAGGCAGACACTCCTCTGGTATCCAAAGGTTTCAATTGCTTGGAGAAAACGAACAAGACAATTTTGCAAATTACCCGACCCTTGATCTCGTCACGTTCCTTTGCTTTTGGTCCTCACCACGACAGCCGAAATATGGCAGAACAATGTATTTCAGACGCTAAGATCGCAGTATCCATTATGTTAAACTAGCGCGACGACCAACCTACTAGGGAGGCGATGTAAGTATGTATTACTGTTCAGGTTTTGTCATCTGTGAAAGCGGGACGTTGACCAGTCGTAGTACCGCAAAATCCTTGACAGGGTAATATATGCCAAGTGACCATAGTGAACCGCTCACAATTGTACACTTTAGTAATGAACACGATACTAGCATCGTGAATGAAAAGCCCATGGGCAAGCTCCTACCGCCACGTTATTTTAGTAAGGGAGTTCAACCTGTAGGACACAGAAACCTCATTCACTTTCAATGCGCAAATTATGGCGAAGCTAAAAGAGTTAATTACCAGTTCATCGCTGCAAAACAAGGTTGCTTTTCCAAAGCGCTTTTTGAGGGGAAATCTCGGCCATCTTGCATTTGGTTTCATCAACGAACAACTCATGAGCGACTTGGTAACGACGTGCACTCATTTGAGCTGCAGCAACTATGCAATATTACTATTCCACTGCATGCACTACGCAGAATACCTTCAAGATGATACTGAGGAACTGTACTTTGTAAGCAAAAATGATATCCTCCACGAACAGGAAGCTTTTCCTTGCCCAATCGTCATTTGATTTGGTCGGTTATAATTTGCCAAGCGAATTAACTGGTGAGGGATAAGCACATCAGAGAGGAAAATCCATCCAAGGGAAAAGATAAAGTAGTTTCTGAGGTGCTAGACTCGGAACTGCATGGTACTAAGGAACTCGGTCGCATGGCTCCGCGCACGCTTGTTTCGGTTATATACACCCCACAATTTTTGCTAGTTCAAATGCGTCCAGCAATAAATCAAACGGCAACTCTAAAGTAGAAGTGGTTGTTTGTTCGATCCGTCGTTTGCTTCGCTGATTACCATGCCGTATGACAGAAAACGTTCCGACAGACACCACGTACAGCATAGAGAATTTTATTTGTTGTGCCCTTGCAGGTTGCCAGGTTTGGTGGTTCGGCCATATATCCAACGCGTACACCGGATCCCCTAGTAGAAAACATCTGTCCACTTCTGATGCCAGTAGACGTTGCGTAACCTTAGAGAACATTACATCAATTGAAGGACGTGTCGCACGCCCGAACATGGCTTTCGCTGGAGATCTGCCGCCTGGTAGAACGTGGTTTTACGTAGCCTAGATTACTTAACAGGTGAGCTGTATGCTCCCCTCTCTGGGTCCTTCCCCCGCAGCTTTAGAAGTAAAAGTTTGATGGTATCCACGAATGTTTCTGCTTACCTGTTAGACTGGAGATGCCCCGGATTTGAACGGCAGTGCTTGATACATTTACACTGCCAAAAAACACCAACGTCGTCGGAGATTAATTGCGAACCGTTATGGGAACCAAGATGTTTGGTGAACCGAACTGCGCAAGTAGCTGATTTAATTTTCGTACCGTGGCTGTTGTCGTAGTTGTGTTCATCAGGTATCCGCTCGGCCACTTGGTATACGCATCAATCATAATTCAAAATACTGATCTTGAACGGGATTAGGGAAGTCAAGGTGAGTTCTCTCCCATGGCTTAGAGGCTGGCGTACAGGATTGGATTAAGTTGCTTGGAATTTTCGCTGCTGAAGCACATTTGCTACATGTGGAGTCAAAATCATGGATAGCTGAAGCTTTCATCCGGGATATTCCGGGACAATGTAGGTGCAAATGTCTTAATAACCTTGCCATTGAGAAAGTCCTAAAAAATGCTCCACATAATTCGTTAAACGCGCTGACGTTGAGCTCCTCACAGATAGCGGACCTGTTACCTTGGACTACGCTGAATATATTATCTTGTTGGGTGACGGTCCACAGGCCGTCCAACTTGCACTCAAGCACTTGGCGATTGAAGCGACAACATAAAGGATGACTTTTTCGCATTCAAGTCAAACCACTTTTCCAAGACTTTCAGATGCCTGTACGTGGACTCACTCATGGTAGTGAGACACTCGAGGTTACGGAGTGTTTGCCTACCTGGGTAGTTGCATCACAGCCAACGGAGCTATTGGAGACCAAATTTCGTTGTGTATCTCAAGAGCTTGCCTGGCTTTCTCTAAGCTGAAGCACTTGTGGTGCCACCGTGTCACCGGTTTATACATCAAAGGACGGGTTTATTATGCGACTGTCCGCGCCGTACTGTTGTAGGGTTGCACGACTTGGCCTGTACGTATCGCTGACCTGCAATGTCTCTCTGATTTGAGCACTGTTGCTTGGGGTCGATTGCCCATGTATGGCCGCTGCACCACCTAACCAATGTGGAAGTTAGACAACGTGACTTGGGTAGCCATACTTGGGTAGCCATCCTCTGGAGGAGCTCGTCCTGCTGCGTCCCGCTGCGGTGTCTTGGACACGTACTGCGTATGCCTGGTCATGGTCTTCCGTGTCGCGCGTCTTTTCGCGGTTGCTGAACAGGCACGGTGGATGACCTACGACATGGAGAAGCCACACCAGAATTGTCGATTGACGCATCAATCCTCCCCCGGTTTTCACCCAATGTAACTAATGCATGTATGCTGCTATAGGCTGTGCAATGAAAAAATCTGATGGAGCCATGTTTCACAATAAAAGAGCGGTGGTACTCCACTCGCACACTCTGGGATTTGTGATACTGTTATGTAGTAGCAACACTGTGACTATCAGTTTCTGTGTGTACTTTTTACTGTGTAACCCGTCGATTGTCAGAACTGAGCGGGTACTGCTGACGTACGTGCTTACTGAAGATTCATGTTAGTTTTTATAGTTTTTTGAACGTTCTTACGAAGGACAAAATGGCTAGTTCCATTTCAGCAAAGCCAAAGGCATTTACACCTTAAAAAATGATATCAGTGATTGAACGATCTTAAGAAGGAATAGTTCACTAAAAATGACACAAAATTTGAGTAGAAAGAACACAAATGCATGTAACATAAAAGAGGAAAACCGTTTTTGAATGACTTTGTGTACCACACACCAAGACTGAAAAGAAAGAATGATAGAAAATTGGGTACCGAATACATAAACGCACATTGCTGGCAACAGTGCCAGTCAGCACTGACGGGGAAATATCGATATCTAGACACGCGATTCAAGAACGAGCATTATCCTTCGGAAAAGAATTGTAAAACACAAACTTTATCTCATCAAACAGATGGCTACAGGATTTCATCAGTAGACCATCTTGTGTTTGGTAAGCAATTGGGCGAAAGCGGTGACTCAGATATGTGTGCAGCATTCGACTCAGCGGAAACATTGCTCGAAATATGTTCCAGCTACACAGCTGAAAACATTTTTAATTCACATGAAACTGCTTTGTTATTCAGAACGACGTCCGAAAAAGGCTTTTTGTAGAAGGATAGAAATGCACAGGTGGGAAAAGAAGCAAGGCGCGTATCATAGTTATGCTGTGTACTACCACACTGGGGGAGCGAGAACCGGCTGTAGTTATTTGGAATCAGCCAACACTGAAATTTAAGTAATATCAACATGATAAATTACCGGCAGTTTACAAAGATACTAAAAAGGCATAGATGAATGCAGATTTAACAGCAACATACAGAAAAACGCAGCACCATACCTGCTCTCGACAAAGCCGTTGCCCTCCATAATTCCACCTACTTATTATCAAATTGCGGTTCCTGTCAACCAACACCACTGTGTTAAGTTAACACTACGACCAGGATGTCGTTCATGCGCTTAAATCTAAGTTTACGGCAAAACAGCTTCGCCATCTTATAACGATCATGGAATCCCACAAAGATATGTACGGAACTGATTTCATGAAACGAGTATATTTATTAGACGTCGTGTTCTACATAACCTCTACCTGGAAGAAGGTGCAGAACTCAAGGATCACTGATTTTTAAATCGGGGTTTCCTTGTATTGCAGAAATAGATTCTGAGAGAACAATGCAAACTTGACCTGAAACATATGAGCAAATTGTGCCTCCTTCAAACGCGATTGCTATGCATACTCACTCAGAGGAATTGTTTGGATGCAAACGAGCTAACAGCCATCTGGTTGATTCTTTTTTCCAAACAAGTCACACAAATGAAATAAACTGGGACCTGCCAACCACATCAATTTTAGCAGCTGAGGATGTGAATAAGGAATCAGAATACCAGCAGGAACAGGATGCTACAAAGTTCTGAAAACGTACACACGCACAGACGCACAGGGTGAAGTTGATATTTTGCGTTCCTACGCAACACATAGCGGACACACTGGAATACTTGCACTTCTTTTGGACGTGAGGCAAAAATTAAATTCCTTTTATTGCAATTGCCAAGAAACAAAACACTACATTTGATATCTTTTCATCTGGTTGATAATGATTATGACAATTGAAATATGTACATTATTTTTTAATGGTTGTGAATTTAGACGATTTGCAGGTCAGTTTATAAACTGTCGACTCACAATCTATGAGATTATCACATGATTATTACTTATCTATCATACATTATGCACCACTACTGAGATTGCAATTGGCGGCGGCCTTGATAGTACGTTCGCGACAAACATCCTCGCCGGGGTTGTGCAATTAATGTCATAGTGAATTACGAACAGATTGCAATTTATGACAACCTAACTGTTTGAAGCGGGTTTTTCTGCAGTGTCAGCAGCCGAAACAAAGCAACCAAATTAACTGGACCTTGGCAGCGCAAATCAAGCGTCATTATCTCTTAATTTCCCCAGAAGGAGCAGTGTCGTTGCAGTGGAACACGCTCATGGTTTTCCGTAATTTAGCGTTCTAGTAACTTGACGTCTTATGTCACTTTATATCTATTTTTTGGTGTAACCGAATTTTATTTTCTAGGCATGTTCAATCAAAATTACTTTAAACTTATTCACTCAAAACAATCTAAATGTTCAAAAAAATCCTTCAGCGGGCCGAGGTACAATTATCAAACGCCGACCGGTCCACGGCGATACATAGGTTGGGGACCACTGCCGTAGAGTGCACCGGCTCGCTATACCCCCCTTATTTCACGAGATTAGCTGTTTGTAGAGTAATCCCTTCGCAAAAAGATATTACATGTCTGCATACTTTCGGAACAAGGGGAAAGTAATATAATTCACCGTTTCGCATTTCCTTTGAAAGGAAATTGCATGCATCAAACTAATATCTATCACATGCCTACTTCATCCCACCACTGGTGATTATATCATTCCATCCAAGAGCCGTCCTGTCTCCCTCGATCAGATATCCGCTGTGTGCTTCGTAGGAGGCGAATTGTTTTGAATATGCCTACCTTCAACTTAGACCTATGCATCCGTCATAAAAGTGATATTTCTTCACATAAAGTAAGAAGTTACGTGTAGTGATTGATATCCATTCTGCTGCGACGGAGATCGTTCCGCTCCTTCTGTCACGGACAACTTGACTTCGAGGTCAAACGGTAGCTCGTACTGCGCCTTTAACTATCCGACCGAATTAGCCCGAATACCCACCAAAACGAGAAAACCTATCTGCGACTCTTCTTCAGAGCACCTTTATAGTATCAAACCAACGTTGTGCACTGTTGTCCTGCGTGCATCACTGGCGACATAGGCTCAGACATCTCCTTTGCTCGCTTGCAAACCGGGTTTAAATAAACTTCAGGCTTTTACTTGGTTCTCTGAGCGCACTTGTTTTCCTTCCCTCAGGGATTGTGCGGGCTCCGATGGATGTCTCAGACATTTCCATTGTCCAGTGAGGGCGGGCGGCACACTGTGCCCCGGTTGAGCTCTGTTTAGCTAATTCTCAATTGCCGTCCATTTGAGTTGGACCACCTTAGTCTCACTCAAGTATCACAATTTTCCTACCCAGCTCCGAAAGCGTGAGTATCCTGAGCGTAACTGTGTTCAGACTCTGCGCTATACTGAATTCTACTGGCCGGTAGTTTCTGCCCACGCAGTGCTACGTGGATGCAAGTGCCATGATTATCAGATGATAGCCTTTGCATTAAGGAGGAAAGCTTCTGCACTAAGAATGATAGCTTCGCACTAAGGTTGTAAGTGATTGCGTGAGGAATGTTACCAAGTGCGAATTGGTATAGTCTGCAGACAGTATGAGGTTTAGCGCAAACCGCACAAAAGGCCTACCACTTAATTAGATAACAATTTAGCGGTATCTTCTTCTTCTTCTTATCTCCTGTCTAGGTAGATGACGCCGCCATCTAGGCTGTAGAACATAGCCTTCACTAACATGTGCGTTCTGATTCGATTGATAAAATTGCACAAATTCAGCTCGCATGGTGCAGAAGGCATTCGCATAAATACCTTAAATTTAGTTTCCATATTTATAACTGAGATCTTAGCAATAATTTCCAATGATATATTAACAAGATTCAGGTGCCCACAAGGTGAAAGCCCTGGATCATCTTTCCAGTCTACAAATGCTGTAGCCATGTAGAAGCAGAGAATCATCGCCGGATAACAAGATTTCCAGTGGTCTCTAAGATAATTGGGTCAAGTCTTTCTGAGACACTCCTGGGGTACTTAGATGACAGCGTAATTCTTAATTTTGGACTACCTTGCGTTGCTGAAAAATTGTCCCGTACCACTAACCTGTGGATCGCTCGCGTATGCTGGGCCGAAGCTCTGGATGCTGTTGTAGCACATACCTTAAACCCAAATTTCTTGAAAGCATTCGAAAGGCTGAAATATTTGCATTCTACTTCACACGCTTCGGAATTATGGAATTGGCCATCCTCTTCTAGATAAACTGACGACGTTTACGCTCAACTTTTCCTGAACCTGAGTGTATGTGGCACCTTATCCGAACTAGTTAAAGTCTTGCGCGAGCTACGTCAGGACCCGGTACTCAAGTCTTGCTCGTTCCTGGTCCTAACCAATGATGTCGCGAGATCCACACTTCCTTATATTATGCTTTTTACAGATGAGCTAAAGATATATCGTGCTGTCACGACAGTCGGAGATTTCGCAGTCGTGCAAGCTGATCTGGATAAAGTGTGCACATGGACCATTGTAAACTTGCGAAATTTCAGCGCCGCAACGTGCAATATTCCGAACACAGGTCATGTGCGCACTCATAACTATCGGCTAGATTCACAGCTTCTTACGCGGACGTTACATTGGTGCAATCTCAGGTTCTTAGTGCATGTTAACCACATTTGTTTGCGACATACTATAAAACATAAATGAAAGCAAGTCAGCATTTCTGCCTATTGTATATGGAAGTTTGACTTCTCTGGCTTTCGGAAATGCTTGGTACGTGCTTGAGCCCGCACGTGGAAAACGTTATCCAAGCCTGGTAGCCCTGTGGAAGCACAACCTCCCCGTGCGCGTGCAAGGCGATGAAATTCGTCAGAGGTTTATCCCGCCTTCCTTATCCACTCAAACTGTGAAATCTACGTTAGTGTAAGCGGACGAATTCAAAGTCTAACTGTCGATTCCGTAATGATGAATCAGAGCAAACATAACCCAACCATACTTAAAAAGTTGTTTGAAACTTAGTTAAAACTTATGTCTGAGCGAACCTGCAAGTCGGCTTGCTGCGGACAACATTGGGTAGATTCTACACATTTATCTTCCACGTGATGCACAAATCTTACATGCGCACACAAGTTGAATACGCCATCCAAACTTAGTAACTTTGGTTGAAGCAGAACTTAGACGTGCTAGAGAAACCACACCGCAGTGCAACAAAGAACCTAATGCGCCTACGAAAGCTGTACTACCATCAAAGTCTGAAGTCACTGGGAGTTTCCAGTGGCCACTACTGATAAGTGCGCGGCGATCTCATAAAATTCTACCAAATTGTGACTGATCCTAATCACGTATGCCGTCACTTGCTGAAACAACCATAACATCTGTCTCAGAAGTAACTCACTGAAATTATGTACACAGTATAGCCGCCTGGAATGCGGGCGAATTCATTTTTCTCTTCATTTTTGCCAACGCTGGAACTATCTCCAGAACTTCGTTGTTTCCTTTCCACATTAGATATTTTCAATAAACGGTTGGATCTTGCACTTTTTTCCCTATCACTTCCTTGCGTAAACTGATACTTTGAAATATATTAATTATACATTCTGACCAGATTAACATGTCACATAAACCAGTGGAGGTGGTAAAAATGTTAGCATTTTCGTTTTCATGTTCTCACAGGGTCAATCAACCATAACTCCCCCCATGTTGCCTAATCGTTTGTATTCATATCTCACTTACACTACTCTTACTCAGCAGCTTATTAGTTAGCTAAACAATCTACCAGACAACTCATATATCTGTTTATAATTGTAGTTTTACCCACACCATCCTGTAAGTCTTGTCAAGCAAGTGATTGTTTACCCGGAAAAAATCATCGTTCATTGTTCATTGGACATCAAGCAGGTTTTTATGTTTTGGCTTTTTAATGAAAACTCCGTTCATCTTTTTGAACAAACCGGTAGCACTCTAAATGTTAATTTATAAGTTCAGTTTTCCTAGCTCACATACCAAATTAATCGAAATGTACAAATGGTTTAAAATTGCCTTGCTACCGTGTTGGAAATTTTATTCACAAAGACATCGTTCTGACAGCTTTCTAAGCAAAATTGTGTGAGTTGAGCAATGATTACTAGTTAAATTTATCTCCGTTTGGGACCTGTCAAATTACAGTCCTTGCTCTGATCAGCTTGCAATAATGAGTCATTTAACGCATTTAAATGCAATTCTTCCTAAAACTCACCCATTGTTGTAAAATAATCAGCTTTCATCACGTCAGTAACAAATACACAGTTATCGGATAGTGGATTAATCTTTCTAGTGATTATTTGGATAGAGTTAAGCAGACCTTCAGACGGTAACAAATTATCCGGGTAGACGCTTATGGTCAACTGAATTTGGTGAACACTTTTGCTTCCAGTCCTCTCCGTAGGTTTACTGGAGCAATTGCCCAAAATCAGGCCAGTTGATCTATCGTAGGTCAAGGTGCTGAGCTGCGGAAAATAAACACCGCGGACTGGTTTATGGGTTATATTCACTTTAAGATTTGATTATTTAATAAGTAAGAGTAAATAAGGCAGCAACAGGACGTTAATGATATTATAATTATTCGACATTAATGATTAGCGGACAAAGGCTAACTTGCTAATTTCGAGCGATTTAAGTTTCACTCTTTTCATATGACATGCAACGTAATTCCTTTTAACATTTCTATTCACCAAAGCCTAATATTATCCTATTGTCCTGAAACTACTACATGGATGCTGGTGAAACTGCTTACCAACAATTTCAGCTATTTGGACCCGTTATAAGTCCAGGGCTGTCGCACCAGAAACACACTTGCTCCTGTTAATTATAGCTCGGTCTTGGCGTGAAAAATAACTGAATATCTTTGACCAACCGAGTAAGTACGTTGATGGCATTTGCTTTCACTAACTGTAATAAATTCCTTCAGTGATCAACTCAACTATCTAGATGAAAGTTGGGAAGCTGATGGAGACCAGACTCTAACATCGTATGCCTACCGAGGATTAGTAGGAAATACATGCAAATATGCCGCGAATTTATATTAGAAATGTAACACAGGCAGATTTGTGTTGAAATGTATACGTTGGTGTAAATTTCCAAAAGGATTTTGATACCCAGTTAAGTTATCAAGTATTGCCATGAGTAAAGGGTAACTGAGTCCTTGAAGCATGCGATTAGAACTCATTAAACTAAACACGTATTACCACCTATTGAGCAACGTCAAGGTAAATATCTGCAACATGTTAATTGCGTGACAGATGTATCCAAGCTATACTAAATGTAGGAGAAGTAACTGAAATATTAAGCGATAACATCTAAAAACCTAATGTGCGTCGAAGTAAAATTTACATGTCACACCTTAACTTACCGTACTGCAAACTGACGGATTTAAGGTTTCAAGAGGATACTTGTAAAACATTCGGAGATCATAAGTCAAATCTAAAATAAAAGAAACTATCAAAATAAATATTTCTGCGATCCCTGGCCAAGGCAATTTATGAATTAGCACATTCAATTCGCAAGAATTATACATCAGCAGAAATTTTATTGCACTTCAAACACTACAATTTGAATGCTGTTTTAGTCGCTTACTGTGAACAACTTGCTCAATCCACCAGTTTGATCCTGTAACCGTAACACACTGTTTGCCAGGTGCGTTTAAGTACTCATTGATAAAAGCATACTGCTCAACGTCGTGCCCATGTTCTGGATAATTAGAAAATCCTTTAGTATTCACTGCAATACGAAAGGGTATAATTTGCCAATCCAAACCAAAGGACCTCCGTGGGAACGAAATGCAATTGTGGAATCCACCCCTCCACCACACATCACCTGCCTGTTTTTGAAGCTGCAAATGATCAGATGGATTCTTACTAGTTCGGATAGGTGTGTGAATATATGGCTAGATAAGAACAGCACAGCAGTAAATGCATACCCACCAAATGACATCCTGAATTTGTTTCGCGCTCTGATCTGCTTGTAAACAATCCAACTCCGGTTGCTGTGCAAAGGGACAAAAAGCAAAAGTAATGGTGTTACGATTAGTGTATTGTTTTTGGTTGATTTATTTGTTGGAGCTGCACCCGGATATTCTCGGTTATTAATAACAGCAATGTAATAACATTTTTTTACATTCCTACAGATTCAGAAACTGTGTTTACTTTAAATGGCGTGTAATCTGCTGTTACCAAAGCAGTCCTGGGTTCAAAGCAAAGTAACTCGTTTATATTATTATAAAAATGTTAATAGCTTCTTTCCTCACATTCTAATCAATATATTCCCGGAACTTTAAGTTACTTTCGCAGTTCATTTAAGTTGGTTAAATGTTTTCAATAAGTAAAAAGAGGTGTTTGATATATTCCAGTGAAAGCACGCATTCTGGTGTTCAGAAATAGCATCCAGTTGCGTGCTGGATTCTGTGTTGTTCATTGTCCGGCGGGTATGAACTAGAGAAATAAACATTTTATCTCGCTTGGAAAACAAAGCAGTTAGTTCCCCTTCAACCATTTGAGAAAGAAAAGAAGCGGAAGCCTAATAAATATATGCATTTTCTCTAGTATTCTCAGTACCAATAATAATAACAGATAGGTATATATGTTGCTAAAAGTGAGTGCAATCTGACAAGCTTGAGGTGCAGAGCGAATGACAGAAGTGAACCCTTACGTTCACGGTAGCATTAGGCTGACAAATGATTACTTCTGTACTGGCTTCATACTGCCCATGGCGACAGCCTCGGCAAATCAAATAAAGCGAGGATTAGCGTAACATAACTTTGAACAATGAGCATAGCCATATCGGGCGACCTACGACTCATGGTTGTTTGCCTAACAAAGAAACATGGGTTACTGAGGAGACAATACGAAGTGCATGCATATACCAGCACTCATGTTCTCCGTGCTATTTAAAGTGTCGAAGTTAACTAACCGCTATAAATGTTACAAACGATAAATTCACTCTGCAACAGTCTACTTACGTAACTGCATAGTTAGCCTGAGGTCTAAGAGGGTGAATTTACGTACGTAGCAATATTTTATATTAAGGTACATTCGAATTCCCCGTTATCTTCATTCAGTTCTTTTACAGTTGCGTAGAAACAAACTCAGACCTTCTGCGGGTAACCTCATACATGTGGCGTTCGCTCACCTGGAGACTGCTCAAACTAAATTGCGGAACTACCAGAAACGCATGCACACTTACTTCCCCTTGTCGGCGACCATGCTTTGTGTTTCCGGACTTGCCAACTTACTTTTGTAAGTATACTCCTGATTCCACGAGGCGAAATCAGCCCTCGTCCTGAAAATTCGCAGACGAACAACAAGGTTGAGGAATCAATTGCTCGCGATTCTAATCAATACTTGACGAATTTATCAGAAGTACCACTTGATGCGTTGCAGTTAGTAGACTTATAACTTGCGCTTCGCTATATAATCCCCTTTAGAAAGTTATACGGATTGTTTATATAAGTCGAAAATCAGGACTTTTGATAAGTGAAGAAGCTTCAAACAACCAGTCCTGATAGATAAGCTTACTTGGTCGTGAAAGAAGTTAAACGATATCACTTACAAGTCACAGCGATGCCAATTAATAAACCATTTGGAGGGTCAAGTTTGGATTACACGTTGTGTGATTGGATTGCAACACGCAACCTCAATTTAATTGACTGTGATTCACATTGAAATGAACCTTAGTCACCGCGATCACTGGGACCGTATTCAAAGGAGATAGAAATAGGGTATTGCGCACCCGAAAACACTGCACAACCACGACGCGTTTTGAGGTAATTTTCATCTCATCAGGTGGAGACAGCAGAATTTGAACCCACGACCATTGGAATAGCAGCCAACACTACTACCCCTTTGGCTACCGGGTCACGATGGGCAACACATTTTGTCACAACGGTAACTGACTAATTGGAGGGTCAAGTTTGGATTACACGTTGTGTGATTGGATTGCGACACGCAACCTCAATTTAATGAACCGTGATTCACATTGAAATGAACCTTAGTCACCGCGATCACTGGGACCGTATTCAAAGTAGATAGAAATTGGGTATTGCCCACCCGAAAACACTGCACAGCCACGACGCGTTTCGATGTAATTTCATCTCATGAAATTACATCGAAACGCGTCGTGGCTGTGCAGTGTTTTCGGGTGGGCAATACCCAATTTCTGTCTACTAATAAACCATTTGTTATCACCACCTGACGTTTCCTGGTCTTACTTGAACTATGAAAAAAGAACTTCATACACAACGATGCGAGAAAATCGAATGGCTCACGAAAGTGGGGGGCATAAGCAATGCCAAGACGCGCGTAGTTCGTCACCTGGATTTGCTTCTCCTCTATCGCGTGCTAGACGGTGATAATTGAAATAGTTAGAATCTGATTAGTTATAATATTCCACAAATATATGTGTCCCCAAGGGCATCTAAGCGTGATGTGCCACTCAGACCAATCATTTCAAAGATGAACGTACAACAGTATAAACTGGTTCGTTGATTATTGGTTACTTTCCGCTTAAAAGGCAGTCCAATACATACTCTTATAAAAGGTCAGTTCAAATCAGCGGCGAACTGGCTGAACTTGATCTAGCAGACAAAGCTGTTTTCCTTGGATACAGTAAGTTTATTTACCAACGTCCCGCTACATTAGGCAATTGATTAGATGTGCGAATTAACTGCGAACTGTGGCTGTTCGTTACCAATTCCGACTAAATTGTTGAGATAATCATTATTATTGTCCACGGAGAATGTGGATTTTCATTTCCGGAACATTCCATATCGTCAATTTGATGACGTAGCATGAAGTCACCCTTTAAGTCCTGATCTTGTTGATTCGTTTATACCGAAGATAGAAAAAAGCATCTCTGCAAGAAGAACGGAGGCAACCTACAACGAACGATATGTGGATGAAAGTTTGGAATTTTTTCGTCGAAGTACAGTTAACACAGTTGGTAGAAGGCATCAGCGGTGGGTATGCAAAGTAACGCTTTACATACGAAGTAAGACGGAACAACTTTCTCCTATGTCTCGACATTCCAGTAAGCCGAATGAATAATAGATTAATCAAGTGATCTATTTACTGAAAATCAACTTGGTCCGGCCAGTACCTGCGCCCACCAGCCAAATACGGCGTGCTTTAGAATTTTAGCTGACCAACGGTATCTTCGTGAAATAATCAAATCAATCATGGATTTTTTCAGTGCAGATAACAGTAGATAGATGATAATACATCTGAGATTTTAATAGTACAACGTTTGACAGCATGAGATATTGGAAAAGGTAATGATTTAATATGGTTTCTTTGTATCCAACAAGGAAATGTCAATCACGTGCTTTGCTTAAATGAGTCTTAAATAAAACAACGTGTAATGAAGTGTTTGTTAAATTTATATGCCCTCAAACCGGGTAGCTTAGGTTTGCTTTATTTTTAGAAGGCATCACACATTTATCAATGCTTTAGATAAATTATTAAGTGATCTGTGCATGGGTTATAGGGTTATAATGCTGTAGAAATATTGCTTGATGCATTTTTATACCCTTGTCAGTAAAATTAAAATATCTACTTTTTTCCAATTTCTCCATTAGGTGATGTGCTTTGGCTAGACATACACAGAGATAATGTTGGGTAGCACAAGGGTCAGATAGATAGATGTATATACATATACAATTAAAAAAACGCATCTATAATATTAGTAACTCAGTGCGGAAATTGCGTACAAATGTTTTTTTACTTTGGCAGGCCTTCATTGGTTGTGGAACACACTCATCATCAGAATCAGAAAAGACTTCTAGTGTGTTTCGCTGATAACAGAGAAGGAGAACAATTAATCAGCTTTTTTAAATAAGCAGTTGATACGAAAGCACTTCTGGTTCAGCACATATCTCCGTTCCCATTACAAGCTCCTCGGTTGGACCCAAGACATTTTTTTCCACTTCGAACGTTCAGAGCCATTTTGCGTTGTGTTAAATTTTCTTCAAAGATGGCAAAGCGCATTGCTTTTAGTTGTCGCATGAATACCAAGAAACGGTGCCGATTACACCTGCGTTTTAATCATTTTCTTCTGGAATTCTGCTTAGCAGAGACTGGGGGTTTATTTGGTAAATAACAGCTTTTCTAAACCCCGAGCGCAAGATTTCTGCAACAACTTACATTATGATAACTAGAGATTGTTTAAGCAACCCCGGAAACCTATACTTCTAAAGGGTTTGGACAAATTTGCCGCAGAAGTGCTTATTTTGTATCAGCATGGCTCGCCAATGGGTCTTGATAGGTCAAAAGAATGCTACATCTAGTGGCTGATAGAGGTGGGTTGCGATTATTAGGAGGCAAGAAACAGCAATATGGTTTTTAATGCTAAGTCTAACAATGTCAGTAGGAAAACATGAAGTAAGATTGTCACCCAAAGGACACAACGGCCAGCATTTCTGTGACAGGAAGGCAATGCCAATTGTTGAAACCAGCCTATAAAGCAGGCGCTGTCAAACCAGTCTGACATTGATCTGCTGTATAGTGTGCCTTTCGGACCATTGTCCATTCAATTGTCCAAAAGCTATACATGACGGCAGTAACTCCACCGTCGGTGCCAAAGAACATTAGATAATTGCGGAATTTGACGAGTTTATAATCTCCGCAATATATTTGGTGTTACATCCATAGAATACGTTTACAGTTGGCTTAAGTTACCCCAAAATAACGAAGCCTAGCGGAGTAACATTGGCCACTGTTCGGGCAGTATGATTCCGATATGGAAAAATGGAATAATGGTGTAATACCGATAACAAGGCCAAGGCTTGAAAAGTCCGTTGGGATGGTTTGTGGGAATAAGGTTAGTTCAAAAAAGTTGCGCAAAGGTGAGAAGGCGCGTCTGTGGACTCACTTATTTTCCATGTTAACAAAAGTATATACGTCTACCCCGATTTCATGAGGTTGGTGAGCACATTGTTTGTCTGCATCATGTCGTCACTCAACGTTTAAAAAGCAGCTCAAATACTGGAAGTGGATTAAAGCGTCCTGAATTCGTTACTTAAAAATTGATAGCGTGGGCGCGGAATGACAAAAATTAAGAGTGTGTTCCACGGTTGTCAAACTCGAAGTAAATGATAGTTCTGAAGGCAATCCAGCCGACTGTATTGGGTGGCGAATTTCATGTTATGACCACTTAATTCTGTATAGGGGCTAAGCTCCGGGTGGTAGCACGGGTGACTGGGGCTTTTCCTTACCTGGAACCCCAGGATGAGATAACTTGTGGACGATGATATCTTCCGCTGTACACTCCCATGGCTTTCAGTAGTCTGTGCTATTGCATGTGTGACAACCCCTTCAGCTTTCTCGTTGTGATTAGCTGGACGGTCTCAACTGCAGCCAGATCGTATTTAACCAGGGTCGCGAAGTGTGGATCGCGTAATCTACATGAAGCATCACATATGCTGTAAGCAGTCGGGAAAGATAGAGGGATCGAACCAACCGAATGAACTCCATAACAAACTAACATGTTGATACGAGGTTTTGGACGCCTTCCAGAACTGAGCCGAACCGCCGAGAAAGCTTTGGAATACCACCCTAAAGTGTCGTTCTTGTGAGGCGGTTTACAGTATGTCCTCTCCAAGCTCATATGCGTGCATGGGCTTAAGGCGGACCTGCATGCTATTGCAGTTGTCTGTGTTAAAAAATGGTTGCTTTTCCTTTGACCATTCATAGACGCGGTCCAAACCTCCTTGCAGCAAATCGTGCTCTTCCAGACAGCCGATTGCCCACCAAATGTTTATGTCAACATCATAAAGCCGGAGTTTTGACTTAGAGTGACCCGCGAGGTCATTAATGAATAACAATAATAACTGCAGCCCTAACACTGACGCTTGTGGAACACCGCAGTTTTATTTACTGGAAGTAGAAAATGAACCTCGAATAGGAATCTGAAGCCGCCTGCTGATAGAGAAGTTTTCCGATCCATTCAAGGTCAGGGTTCAAAACTCTGCACGCCTGCAGATCTTAAAGAAGGATACAGTGAAGTATGCGGTTAAAGGTTTTAGAAAAGTGTTAGGAAGGAAAACGCGATGCAAGTAAACCAGGACCCTTATGCTGCGCCTGGCAATCCAAACTCATCCACCCTGATTGTGGCGAACAGAGAGCCAACCAGGAGAAGCGGCCAATGAAGCTAGGTCGAAGTTCCTCTATTGGCTGTAAGTTAACCTTTCCAGATCTTTTCACGGTCCCTTTAAATACTATTCACGAACTTTCCATTTTACCTATATAATGAACGGTGTGGTTTGCTAATTCATTCTTGTTGCTGTGCTCGTCCGATCCTGTCTTCTCTGTGTCCTGTGGGGGGCCAGCGACTACGGGTTGGATTGGGAATCAAGCGTCTATTCAGGCGGGGGACAAAACCTTCAATATTTCAAGGTAAATGACATCAATGCCAGTCCTACTGTCGGCTAGCGCAGTTCAACTGACATGAGCGATCATTAGTTTGGTAGTATGAAACCAATGATGACGGAATCCCTGTGGGTCGGGTGCTTTGATATTATGCTTTCCGAAGTAGTCCATTACAGCCTCAGCCATGATGGATTCCATGACGGTTGAGAGCACCAGGAAGAAAATAACTGGGTGACGTTTGGCGGATTTTAAACGGCCAGCACTCTTAAAAAGTAGGGTAATGTTGCCTTGCTTTCGCATGTTAGGGATCTGCCGTTCGTCCAGGCATCTTTGGAAACATTTCATGAGTGGCGCATCTATAACTGCATCTGCTACCTACAATGCTTTCAGGAAAATGTTGTCAAATCCAGGGGAATTGCTGGTGCGCAACGAGAGCAGCTTCCTCAAAATGGTTGCCGAACTAAAGGTGACGGATGTAAATACTGGCGTCTGAGAGCTTAGAATAGGTTTGTTGCACATCGTTATGTTATGTCGAAAAAACAGCGCATTTATTGGTAGAACTTCGGCTGCTTCCTCGGCGGTTTGAGCACAAAAATCCGCTGATATTAGGGGGAAACTCCAAGTTTAACATTCCGAGGGGCTTTTCACATGTCTGTACATAAGCTTTTCGTTAGCAAACACTATTCCGCTAGAATCTGTTGGTGCACACATTTGTCCCCACGAACCAGTGTGATACCGTTATTAGTATGCACCAGATAATTATTAAAGTTGTCTGGGACAGTGTAAACTATATACACATGCCACTCGGTGTCACTTACAGTCGCGTGTATGCGGGTCCTGCTTCGAATGACTGATTCTGCTTTGAAAGAACGAAGGGGATTGCTGACCGATGCAGGTATAATCAGCTCAGTGAACTTGTCAGTAAACTCCATCCAAGCACTGTCAATGCAACGGTCGTCAGGAAACTTCCTGATGACACCTCCAACAAGTACTGCCAGCATGTTTCAGTGGATGACGGTCCGGAAAAACTTGTTATGTTCATGTGCATATTCCGCTAACACAGGAATTCATAAATTATGGTTATTTGGTCGCTCCGCCTCAGAGAGCCCTCCATCCTTGGTTTCTCAACAAGCAGCTGTTCGTTCGTGAGTACTAACCCAAGCATCGATGCCTTATTTCCGGCCGCGAATCGGGTGGGCCAAATGACATGGCTAAAACGCGGAACGTATGCAATATACCCTTTTAGGTCGACCTTAAATTGCTCGTTGGAGATGTCTGAACTTCTAGATCGTGAATATTGAAGCCGCCTGAGAGCAGAAGCTGACTGTGTCGTCCTCGTAAGCATCCTCCCAAGGATCATATCACGCGGGAGTCCACATTTAGAGAAGTGTTTTTGGACGATAAATAACGGCCAAAAGACGTATCACTGCTTCTCAGTCGCAGACTACACCGGCGTACGTTTAGGGCCAGCATTTCTGCATAGACCACCTGTTCGCATTGCATGTTGCTGCGCTATTATGACAGTACTTCTCGGCCGTTGCTAGGGGATCTTTATGGAGGAGACATACCATTTATCGTGAATTCGGCATTAGTAATTTCTGAATGCAAACAAGTTTCCGTAACGAATATGAGGTCCAAGGCATCCAAAGCTTGACGCAGCTGCAGTTAGGCAAGCTTTTTCAGGAGACCTTGTGCATTGGTGTACATGCAAGAAAGTTACCCTGTTCTTAGCACTAAATCGTGGGATACGTGGTCCGGCTAAAAGTTTGAGCCGAGCAGTGAACTGAGGACCACTGATCATTTTTTGTGTGGGGCGATGACGAACATATCGGTGTCGATTCATTGATCCTAGCATTATCTATTTGCATCTCTCTATGTAATATATTGGGGATACATTCCAATTTTGTTGGCTAGTTGCTTGAAGTTATCCAAAGCCATGTCGGGAACTGGTCCGACTAAGTCGCTGCTCTCCTGTGTTTGTTTGGCAGATGCTGCATTCATTTGTTTAGATTGAAGGACCCCTTTTGAAATCTTCGGGTCACATCCTTTGCAGTTTGGCTATCAGCATAGCCTCGAGATTGAGTGCGTTATGACCTTTCCCAGGGAGAGGGTCTCGCGAATGTATCTTCGTTGTACCAGGCCGCTAGTGGTTACTTCACGCTCATCTTGACTTCCAGCCTCGGAAACACCGTGTACAAACATGGTCCAGGCTACGGATTTCCTCCTGATTTCGAGCAAGTAGTGCTTCGCCTGTCTGCGCTCACTCAATAAAATATCCCGGAATAAGCGGATGGTACACGACGCATTTTAGATGCGAGCTGTCGACAACAGGACAGTTTATTCTTCATTGGCAGAAGTGAAAACAACCCGGAGATATTTGTTATACCGTAGTGATATGAGTTTGAGTGACACGAAAAACATATCAAATTGACGGGCTTAAATACAATAACTATATTGTCCCATATGGAGTTCCAATGGTTCAACACATCGTTGTTTACCTTTTTAAGAATTGGTCATCGGTTCTGGAGCGTTAGGAAAGTTTGCCGCTGTTATATTATTTGCAACTCTGGTGTAGTTCAAACGACTAGGTGATCTGTATACAGCCGATGGAGGTTGTGTGGGTACATCTTCGTCTTCTTCATTTAATTTGGGTCAAGTGGGAGTGGAAGAATGTCTAGGATTACTGTGACGTTTGGCAACAACCAAGTTGCAAACAACAATGGTGTCGTAGTCCTTCTAAATTTTTGGAACTGTACTCATTCTAATTGGACTGGCCCTAGTCGTTTCAGGTGGATTTGGGCGACTGCTGGTAATGAAGTTTATAGCCCCAGATGATGCATTTTTAACTCGCTGCTCCGTCTTCTTCCACATTTTTAATGTGGGACCAGATGGCAATGACCGGGGTTTTATCTCAATAACGCTTTCACCAAATGTAGCATTCTTAGTGCTCCACAGTTGTTCAAACATAGCCACCGCTCTTTCGGACACCTGCGAAAGTTCATGTTCAATTTTTACCAGTTGGCTGACTATACATATTGAAAAGAACCACAGTAAATCCGGTTCAATATTCTGTAGCTTCAACTGGTTCACTGTGTGCTTGAAACATGCTGAAAATTGCCAAGGCCCTTGATTCCAGTACGTAGATATTTATGGCATGAAAGAGGGCCACAAACTACACTCGATCTGTATGCGTTAACCTGGACTTTTTAGAGGTCGCCACAATCCGTTGCGTCAATGGATGGTAATCCCAGAGAGGCCCGGACGCTTATGATTTCCTGCCGGTCGCTTGTGCGCTGAATTGTTCGCATGTTCAAAGTTGTCACGTTCTGTGCGTCAGGCCCTAGCGGGGCAGGTTAAATAGGCTGGATCGTTCACGCGGCAAACAGGGCGACAGAGCGATACGGACACAAAGTTTACTGGAGCTACTTTGATGAACAGTCCACAGCTGTGGTTGCTAATACGTCGGATGAAACGTGGAATTGGCTTTGGTTTGAAAGCAAAATCTTGCCGTGTGGTTCGTGTTTGGGAAAATTCCACTTTTGTGTTTTTGTGGGATTGGTACAAAACCGCATTGGGGACATAAAAGGCGATCCATACAAGTTCCATGCAAAAGATGAAGTGCACTAGATAGCACTGATGAAGCAAGGTTGAGTGAGTGTGAACATACGTTTGTGTAACAAAATGCAGCTGAGAAACAGCGACGAAACGACGCGTTCAAAGACGAGTGATTAGCACGCAGGTTCGTTCGAGATTACAGATGAGAGAAGTATACCTTATGTTATACACGTCATGACACCGGTCATCTTTCACCAGAAATATTCCCAAGACCGAATACTCCAGTTTAGTAGAAAGATTTCGACGTACTGGAAAGTAAATTTTCAATAAATAAAACAAATTTTCCCAAGCAATAAATAAGAAATTGGAGTGTAATATAAGTACTACTATATCATGTTGGCCAAAGTTACCCCAAGAGGCCAAAGTTACCCCATTTCGCCGTACATATATATGCGGATAGCCACCTACTGTGCGCTCTGTTCTTCTGAGACAGGTACCCATCTACGTTTACTTGCAAACATTTGTGTCATCCGTTTGACCCTGCCGAGCATTTCGGTCGCGCCCAATACGCCCATGCGGCCACTGTGCACTGTCTCGATTTGCACTCAGCGTGCGGCATCTCCTTCCGATACCATCACATGCTCGATCTGCCTGCACCGTGTTCACGCTCCCCGTGACAATTCGCTATACGCAACTGTCATCGAATTCTGTCGCTCGCATCCACAGACGGTTCTGCGGTACATCAGCCCGATTTGCGTGCCTATCACTGTGGATTCGGGGCGCGATATTCCTTGCGACCTTCCCTCCACGGTGTGCCCTATGTTTCGTTATGTAATCTCGTCTCCTACAAACTCGCCCTCCACACTGCGTGACAACCAGTCACAGATGCAAACGCCCCGGTCACCACTATTCGTTAAGTCACCTAGCAACAATACCCGCTTGGAATTGAGTTTGATTAATCTGGAAGTAAAGCTACTGAGTATACTGTGGAAAGTTGATGGTCTAACCAAACGACGACAGCAACCTCCCAGCCGTCCTGAATCACGTATGGTCTCACCGTTACAAACTGCTGATCTGTCCAACACTCGCTGACGCCCCACGCTCCCGTCAGGGGCCATCAAACTAAGTAAAATTCCTACCGCCCCACATCCGTGTTCGTCTGAGGGAATAACGAGCAGCCCTAGTCCTAATTCTGTCATTTGTATAGTTGTGCCAGAGTCTAAGTACACGCAACTTCAGAATCTACATTCGCATTATTCCAATATGTGGATCTCGACCCGTATAGAGTTAACCCTCTCTAAAACAAAACCCATTACTCTCACAAGACTGGCCCGCCAAACTTAATCTCCAAGCGATGGTAAGCTAAGACTTCTAAGTGTTGACTTGCAGTGAGGCCCGGCTATGGAGGTTGTCCTTTGGTCAGCACATCTAGTATGAATCAAGGCGTCCCTCGGCAACTACCATACATGTATCTTCCCCAACATTCCCTGGATTAAGCGCACTGAGTTCAGGCAGCAATTGGCGTAACCCACTCAACTATGCTCTAAAATTGTCCATGGCGTTACAGAACTGTGCGCCCCTGAGGTAACCTTACATTAGGGGCAACAGCTTGACTTAAATCAATGGCTGTTCCTTCAGCAGACCCTAAATATTGTCAACATCATCACAACGGAAGTTCACCGCCTACCTCGTCCATCAAGTTATACAAGGAACAGTCCACCGTCTCCTGAAAGTGAGATTCACTACCGCTAGCATGTCAACCGGTACCCACACCAACTGGTATGCTAATGGAAGTCGAGATATCCGTCTGCGAAAAATTGGCACCCGGTGCCGAGGCGCACAGCTTTCCACAGACCCCTAGCAGTAGCTGCCCCCTCGGTACTGACACACTCGGTACAAAGCGTCCTCAGGCTGTCCATCACCAAACCAAATTTTGCACTGCCTGGAGTAATCTACTCAACTACACATTACAACCTTCAGGCCCCCGACGAATCAGGCGCCAATCTCTGCTCTGACGACCCACACGTTACTTCCCCAACCACCATCCATAACGGCCTCACCTCTCTAAAGAAAAAACACGGTGTACTGCCAATCATCGGTTGACCGGTAGCACCTTATTTACTTCCGCGCCCATCACTCAAACGGGCCTCGCCTCTACCTACACGAACGCACAGGTCCTCATGCCTAAACTTCCGGAAATCCAATCCCGACTTCTGGCAAATCCAGCGGACCTAATAGCTATAACGGTAACATGGCTCTCCGATGACATAACCGACGGTGAAACCCAACTTCCTCACATGTCAGTTCTCCGCTCTGACCACGTAACACCAGGTGGCGATGTCGCACTGTACTGAGACATTTCCCACAATTTCGGCATATTAAAAAACCCTGCCCTCCAGTCTGCGGACAGCATGTGGTGCGAGTCGTACTAGCCGCCAAACACGCCCCGCTAACAAGAAGGACGCATGAATACTGCACGAGGTCCACCTTAGGTGACCTCACAAAAGCATACACTTTCTTATATTGGGAGATTTCAACCTGCCGCGTTTATTTCATTCTGTCCCGTCTACTGACTCCTTTGCACCAGGTCTCATTTATCTTTTTCATACGACCCCATTGTACACCCACAATTATCAGCCGACCAGCTTCCAATCTAACAACCAATCATCCGTGCTAGATATCATCCTCACTAACGAAGAACTGATGGTTAAGCAGGTTAAGTATGAGGCCCTCTAGGACTCAGTGACCACTGCCTTCTCCGTTTCGATTTATATATGCTTCGCCGAAAATCCCGTCAGCACACTAACATATAAAAAACGCTGAACTTATTACGGAAAGTTGAACCAATCGAGTGCCGACATCGTGTGGTCAATCTTTTGCCTTATCCTACGTTAACTCTGCTCCAGTACCACGACCCGCAAGCAAGGTTCCATAGGGAAGAAGTGCCTATTATTTATCGGAAGTCGTGCACGGAAGTAGATTGCCTCCAAGGACACGGCATGGAGAAACTATCGCTCACATCCAACAGCTACTCCGTGGGAATATTATCGGTCCATCTGTAACCAATCCGTTCATCTTGTACGCAAAAATATGAGTGAGCATCAGCGTCATGTTATGCGTAAGTTTTCATCTTATCTGGAAGACTTGTATGGTCAAGTCAACAGTCTTCGACAAGTCAAGCACGGTGTCACTGCGCTGACGACCTCCACAGATCCCACAAATTCAACGAACGAGGCAGCAGAAGTCCTGTGCCAGTAGTGCGCATCCACATTCTTCGTTCCATTAATGCATACAACGATAATAGCTTATTTCAACTCACCCCTAATTTCCCTGACGACTGTTCAGTTCACTCCGGAGAAGCTGCTGTGGAAACACAATACCCTGCGGCTAACGACCTCTCCAGACATTGATGTTTTCCACCTAAGGCACTTGCAAGCGTGCGCTGCAGGTCTAGCTTTACCATTAGCAGAGCTATTCACCCACTACTTTTCGTAAGGCAAAGTTCCCAGTGATTGAAAATGTTGGAATATTACACCAACCTACAAAGTTCCTACTCGTAAAGACCAGGCAACTTACCGACCAATAACCCTCCTCTCTACGATCTCCAAAGTGATGGAATCCATCGTCGCAGACGCCTAAATGGTACACATGGAGCCTCAGAAACTGATAACCGATTGCCATTATGGCTTTCGGTGGCCAAGATCATCCCTGAGTAACGTGCTACTTGCTAGGGATAGTTGGAGGACAGCTGCCGACTCTGGCCTACAAACGCTTGCCATATTCTTGTAGTTCGCCTAAACCAAGGTCGACTACAAAAATTCTACCACAGAAACTGTTGTCTTACGGTGTATAAGCGGCGTTGATGGACTCGATTCCAAACTAACTAAAAAAACCATACAGCTCACGTACGCGTCGACGGGGTGTAGTCCGTCCGCACCCTTGCCAAAAGCGGAGCTCCAGTGGGGGTCTGTTATTTGACTGGAGCTCTTCAAAGCCTTCATTGATGACGGTCACAATGCAAGTGGCGTAATCGCTGCTGCTATACGAGGAGGACGCGTAGCTGTGGCGGACAATTAACGTTCCGGATAATGCTCCTGCACTTCAGACTTACTTCGACCGTCTAAATCTGTGGTCAGTAGAAACAAATTTCCATTAAAGCTTCCTACCTGTACTTCCGGTTATTCCATCATCAATTTCTGGGAGCGCCTATCCTCCAAAGCTCACCAGCCGAAAGAGTTGGGTATAATTACGTACACAAGTAGAATTTCGGGTGTTTTGGAGCACCCGCCGTGTGTCTTGGATTGCGACACGCAACCTCATTAATGGCGGCGGTTGACTTGGAAGTCAGCCTCTGCCAAAGCGGTCACTGGGACCGTCACCGAAGTGGAGGGTTTCGGTGTGGCTCTCTCCTATCCCTGCACTCCACGACCGACGGTTTCGTCTTGGTTTAGACTCATCAGGTAGAGATAGCTGAGCTAGGAGTGGAACCCGAGGCATAGTGCTTGGCGGCTATCGCCATGATCACTAGGCCATTGAGTTCCGCGAGCAGTGTTTGACACAGCGGTTAGAAGTAGATTTTCGGGTGTTTTGGAGCACCCGCCGTGTGTCTTGGATTGCGACACGCAACCTCATTAATGGCGGCGGTTGACTTGGAAGTCAGCCTCTGCCAAAGCGGTCACTGGGACCGTCACCGAAGTGGAGGGTTTCGGTGTGGCTCTCTCCTATCCCTGCACTCCACGACCGACGGTTTCGTCTTGGTTTAGACTCATCAGGTAGAGATAGCTGAGCTAATTAACCGCCGTGTCAAACACTGCTCGCGGAACTCAATGGCCTAGTGATCATGGCGATAGCCGCCAAGCACTATGCCTCGGGTTCCACTCCTAGCTCAGCTATCTCTACCTGATGAGTCTAAACCAAGACGAAACCGTCGGTCGTGGAGTGCAGGGATAGTAGAGAGCCACACCGAAACCCTCCACTTCGGTGACGGTCCCAGTGACCGCTTTGGCAGAGGCTGACTTCCAAGTCAACCGCCGCCATTAATGAGGTTGCGTGTCGCAATCCAAGACACACGGCGGGTGCTCCAAAACACCCGAAAATCTACTTCTAACCGCTGTGTCAAACATTGCTCGCGCAACTCAATGGCCTAGTGATCATGGCGATAGCCGCCAAGCACTATGCCTCGGGTTCCACTCCTAGCTCAGCTATCTCTACCTGATGAGTCTAAACCAAGACGAAACCGTCGGTCGTGGAGTGCAGGGATAGGAGAGAGCCACACCGAAACCCTCCACTACTTACACAAGTCTTTCTGTATCCGCTTCCTTTCGTAAAGCAGCTTCTGCTACTGACTGCATAATGGGATTGTTGAAAAGAGCCTGTGTTCAAATTGACCCTAGCATTTTTCGCCTCCTCCTATTTTCGACCTCACTTGGAGTTTGCTATTCGGGCTTGGAGATCCTGGCTGCTGTTGGTCCAACGTATACTCAAAGGCACACAACGTCGATCAAAAAACTGGTCCGAGGTCTCAAGCACCTAGATTATCCACAACGACTTCACTGCCTGGGTCTCTACTCGCCTAAGTCCCGACGTCTCAATGGCAACCTGATCCTTGAATTTATGATCTTATCCAACCCTGGGGAACCCTGTCGCCACCTAATCGCGCTGCACCAATCGTGCTCCCGCGTACGTGGCAACCCACTGAGGCTCACACATCAGCACATTCGGCTGAACTGCAGACGATACTGCGCTTTGCGACTCTGACGACTGTGGCATGCTCTGTCTGCTCCTTTGGTCTCGGCATCTATTGTAGTGGATTTGAAGACCCGCCTGAACTTTCATCTGGCCGAGTCGCAAAGCGATATTCCTTGAGACAAATACCTGCTAATTAATGGCGTTTCTCTTCTTTTTTTAGTTTTTACCAATTTCCTTTCCATAACCGTGTCGGGGGGCGTGGTGGGATGTCACGCTTTAAGCCAGCATGCATTCTGCTTAAATGCCGCATAAGCCGGATGACGATACAGCTAACACAAGAATTCAACCCGCTATAAGGTTGCTTGGACTTTCATCAGACAAGAATTTAACTTGCTTTTACCTAGCTTTTAATCCCATAAATACAATTGTAAGTGTAGGCTAGCCCGTTTTGAGAATGTCATCTTTGCCTTATAGGTTAGATGATTCTCTCTATTTTTATTTTGCTATACGATACTTTAAGGTACTTCATTTGACACAGTAGTTTCACTTGTCAGATTATTAAATCCTACAAAACGAGATCTTTTCTACTCTACCTTCACAATCCCTATGAGAAAATGTTCAACTTAACCGAAAAAAATGAAATGGGATTATTTTAGTGTTTTTTTCTAATTTTCAAGTAGAAGTGTGCATTCGACTAAGAAAGGAGTGTTAGTGAAGAAACGCGTGGAGGCTGAAGTAAATTTGCACTGAACAGATGAACCCTTGTGTGTGTTTGATTTGCTTAATGAGTGTGGAGGTTTTCAGGCAGCTCAATGTCAAGGAGCATTACCAAAAGACGCATGTTAACTATGACAAGTTGATTGAAAATGAACCAGCTGTTTAACTGAAGCAAAAGAAGGCTGGAATAACCTCAAAGAAAAGCCTGTGTGCAAAGGTCGGTCCTTCGCATACAAATGCTGTTGAAGTAAGTTATGAGGCAGTAAGTCTAATGGTGAAACAGTGCAAACTATCTGCTGATGGTGCATTTGTCAAACAATTTATGATGAAAATTGTGCGAAATATATGTACTGAGAAAAAGCAAGAATTGGCCCATCTTTGCCTGGTAATCAACAATGTGATTCACAGCACTGAAGACATCTCCTCTGGTATCAATAGACAATTGGAAGCAAAAGAGGCAACGTTTGACATTTTGGATAGCTTGTGATGAACACACTGATGCACCTGACACTGTCTAACTTCGCATTTTCGTAAAAAGATTTTAGAGAGCAAATATGTGTGAGTAAGAAATACATGACCTGGGACAACGAAATAACAAACGTGCGGAATAGATTCATTTGCTTCTGGTTCTTCTGCAGGCAATTACATTAAACTGTCAATGATAGTATATGTGTAATTATTAATGACGGTGTTCCAGTCATGAATGCCGATCACAGTGGATTAACAAAATTTGTCTGTAACAAATTCAGCGAAGAGAGGGGCACAGCCACTAAAATAAACTCTCATTCAACAAAAAGTTATTTGTGCCAGACATCATAGCTGAAAACATGTTGTGAAGCAAGAGATAAGTTTAGCAAACCTGCTCGATCTAAAGTCATGATTCATGGTCAGTTTTAGCAGTTTTCACTCGACATCCAGGATGAATACGGAGATGTTTTGAGTCCCAATGATGAACGATACATCAGTCATGGGACCGCATTTTATCGCTCTTATTATCTTAGGAAAATTGGACAAATCATAGAAAATAAGTAAGATTAAAAAAGACAGGGAAATCGGACATATGTTTTTGAAAACTCGTCTTCAGGCTTATACATTTATATACCAATCAAAATCTGCAAACAGATATTATAAGTAACTGCTGATAGAGCGAGTTACTTGAATGCTGAGAGTGCTGCATGTTAATTCACGACGACAGACCACGTGTAATCTCGGGGGTCAGAGATCACCGGCTAGGGTAGTCCCAAGCGTTTAGTAAGCTTCTTATGAATATGTGGTTTCGTTTCATACAGCCGGATCGCATTTACTTCAGTGACCTCTTGCGGACGTATTTCGAACATTCTATGTTGCCTGATAGATAAATTTGAACGAATCAGTGAAGTTTGTGGATTGCGCTGTATCGGCTAGATCCATGTCTATTGAAGAGTTGGCTGTTTTTCAGCTTCCAGATCTAAGCCCGACCAGGTGGTGTCCCTTCATTCTCTCAGATCGACGCCTTGTCGTACTGTCAATGTATCCCGCTCCACAACAGCTAAAATGAGTAGATAAACATCGAGTTTGTGTGGACCGACCTCTTATCCCTTGAGTTTAATCTCACCATCGGAATCCTAGTGAACTGGATTTGCACCTGCGCCCCTGGATAAGTGCGTCTGACTACAAACAAAACACGAATGATAGAAGTTCCTTCACAACCTAGCCCTTGCATGGCAGCTGTAGGAAGATTGGCTTACGTTCTACTGCCAAAACTACAGGCTGTTTCTTCTTATGTTCCACTTTGGCTGCGATGAAGAGTTCCGGCTAGCCGTCCTCCCTTAGCAGTAAGCGAATGCACTTTAATTTCTTCGGAAACCTGTCGTTCAAGTAAACACGTTCAGTTCGGCTTACTGGGGTATTTATCAAGTTCCGTTTAAATCCAAATGACACAAAGCAGTGGAAGTTTGTATAATGCACATTTCACGTACTTTTCTTATAGACGCAACGCTGCAGCGCATCCCCATGCAGTCTTTTCAAAGGGGATATCGAGGAAATGAAAGCGACTGTATTCCTCAAATTTTCAGTCGAACTGTATTGTTGGATGGCTTGGTTGAACGTGTTTATTAGTTACTCGATACTTAGAGATGATTTAAGCAAGACCAAAATGTCGCTAGTGTAAAGTTGATAAAAACGGAGACTTGAGATCGTTGGAATTAGCTCTCCCTCTTACAGCATGCAATGGAGACTTCGGCGAGGAACGGACCCATTGCGGAATTCATTGTTACCCCATGGCACTGCTGGTCTAATTCGCCATTGAATAGAACCTGAACATGGAACGTGCATCTGAGTAATAGTTCCTTCAGGATCAGGGTGAGTATACCAACCTTAATGTGGTTTGCATCAACATACTCAGATTTGTAGTTTCTAGTGTTAAGTAAGAGTTTGCTAGTGAAGACTGAAATAACGTCGAGGGAGCACATGGTTAGATTGGAAAGGTTTACATCATGCACGATATCCACAAAATCAAAACTATCCTTCATACTGTGCACAACAATTCGCTCCCGAATAGGCGTAGGAATCAAAACCAGCCACCGAGCAATCTAGTTATATGGGGTTCTCATGTCAAAGGCGGAACGAATTGAAACGTCAGGTTTTTGCGTTTTGGTGGCTTATAAACCCTTGGAATAAGAGTTCCTATCTACGAAGTTGTGCGTAACTGGCTTCCTTGATGTAACCATCCTTTAGAAGCTTTTTAAACAGTTGCAAAGTTGAGTCTCAATCTTTCTTTTCGTCTTTATCACATATGGCCCTTATAAACTCGGTTTCATCTGCGGGTATTTCTTTCATTTTGCTCGAGTAGTCCACTCTACCAATGATAACAATGTCCTCGCCTTTATCTGGCCGAGTGAGTAAGACCTCGACATTGCTAACCAGACGGTTAAGAGCTTTAAGATATTCTTGTTTTACCGGAGTGTTATGTACTATCCTCGCAAGTCGGTACTGGTAGCATGCATGCACTAGAAACGATTTAAACACTTCCGAATGCATTTCAGAACAAAGCATAAAATGTGAGGTCCGTGTGCACACGTTTTTAAACAGGGCCTCTATTGCCAGTCTGTTATCCTTCCTAGCGGAAAAACAGAATTTAGTACCTAACGATAAATCCACCATAGCACCAGGCATGACAAATTTTGAACATACCTTTCTGGTTCGACCAGGAAAGATGCTCCCGTGGAGCTGAGTATTTTGGTAGTATGAGAAGGCGTCATTCTGAGAGAATGAAGGGACACCACCTGGTCGGGCTTAGAGCTGGAAGCAGAAAAACAGCCAACTCTTCAATAGACGTGGATTTAGCCGATACAGCGCAATCCACAAACTTCACTGATTCGTTCAAATTTATCTATCAGGCCCAAAGAAGGCACGAAAAACCTTTGCAAACGACTACTGGAAGCCGCTGAAGTAAATGCGATCCGGCTGTATGAAGCGAAACTACATATTCATGTGAAGCTTACTAAAGGCTTGGGACTACCCTAGCCAGTGACTTCTGATCCCTGAGGTCACACACTTGCGGTCGTTGTGAATTAACTCTTTCTAGAAGAAACGAATTTAATGTTCGTCTACAATTTGTGGTTTGTATATAATTGCATAAGTCTGAGCATGAAGTATCGAAAACTTATGTTTGCTTACCTTGACTTCCTATAATATTATGGGGCTTTTACCTAAGTTATAAGCGGTGCCGAAACTAGCTGCTCCTGCTTCTCTGGGTAATTTGAGATAGTTGGTTGATATAAGGAGGCACCAGTACATGTTGGACAAAACCCTTCACTGACAAAATACAGTTTCAAGTGGATGGTATTTACCCAGCAGTGTCTTTGGGAATAAGCCGCAAGTTTTCCAAAAAACAATTATCTCAAAAGCAATGTAATACCACACATTTTCCATCGCTTTGGGAAATCATGACCAATCATCTAGAAAGCAGCATAAATACACAATTGTAAAGCTTTATGAAAGAAATTGTGTCCCTGACTGAAGAGTTTGACGAACGCTCCTAGGACTTTGCAGCCATTTAAAAGAAGATTAGGCCTTTTTCTTCAACTTCCATCGTAGACCCTGGGAATGATCCAGGCCAAAAGCAAATAGAGCTCGTAGAGTTGCAAACTGATGTCGATGGTCGCAATGGATACAATCAGCTCCCGCTTACCGAATTTCCCGCCAGCTGGATAAGGACAGCTTCAACGGAATTCGAACATTTTCCCAGTGTATTCTCTGCTTGTTTGACTCGACATGCTTATAAATAAATAAATAAATTATATATGGCTCGACGATGCGAGAAGCCGTTCCCAGAAGGGACGGATCAAATAATGGTAGAGCAGGTTTATATCATGGTATAAAAATTTAAAAAATGTGAGCACAAAATGAAAATTGGTGTAGCGTGAAGCGGTCCAAAATATTTACATTCCTCTTGTTCTATCGTCTGAAAAGTTTTTAGCAGTCACATGAGGGTTGATCGCACACGAAAAAAATAAAAAGAGAGAATAAAGTGTTGCGGGCCAACAAAATATAACCACTTGTGCACTTGACAACATGCAATTTTAGGCACCATAAAACTCCGTTCTCAAAGGCGTTATCTAAGAACTGTGCTGTTCGAAATATTATTATCACATTTCTAAAGGTTAAATGATCTTTTATCGAAAGCTTAAACAAACGCAATGCGCAACAAGTTCTGATAGCTCTTGGAAGTTCGTTCCAAAGCTTTGAGCAGTGTATTAAGAAGAAACGCTCGATAATTCGCGTATTGAACTTTGGAATCATGACCGTTGTCTTCTTATTTCGTAGCTCGTATCTAGTGTTAACGGACATATGGACACAGTTAGCATAATTGTGCATGTGATGATGAATTATTCTGTACAGGAAACACAAGTTCATCTTCATTATCCGTAGCCAAAGTGGGTCAAGTCCAAGTTTTTCACTGCGCTCTCTGTAGGTCATCTTGGAGGAATATCCGCACAGCTTCTTTGTAAAGCGTCGCTGTATCCTCTCAAGAGCATGCTGGTCAGATTTCCGCAGATTCGACTGTAGTAGTGAACAGTATTGCATGCCAGGTAACACATATGTTTTGTAAAGCCAGATACGAGATCCTATGAGTTGAAATTTATGACAGATATAGCCAATAGTCTTCATGGCTTCTAAACTTGGAAGTCACAATGTTCCGAAAAGTTGAAGGTAGCGGAATACCGCACACCCAAGTTGCGAATCACTTTGCACTGTGATATAAACGTGTCTTGTAATAATAGACTGCCTGGTGGAACTTCGCATTTGTACGACAGAATATTACACTTGTCCACGGAAAATGACATCTGCCACAGTTTGCTCCAGGATTCAAGTGCCGATAGATCTTCCTGAATGTGGCACAAGGCTGCGCGGGTATCTGCACGTTCTTGTGAGTAGACGATTTTAATGTCATCAGCAAACAGAAAAGTAGCATCATGTCTGGCTAGCCGGACAACCCCCTCGTGGTGTCAGCTGGGTGGTTCGGGTTTAACCCGTTCCAGCAAATAGTTCGGCGGCAGTGTTCCAGGACGTGGTGGGTTTCGCCTGGCAAGCGTTCTCCCTATAAAAAGCCACAAATGTCTGCTTAACAACACTGTGACGTGGCGGTCGTGACTCGCCACAAAATAAAGTCACTGCCCCTTGGATATCCGGATAATTCTATCCAACCCACAGACAACAATCTCCTACTCGCATATTGATGACGATATCAAGCAGTGAAGATTGGAGCAGCACAACTACAAGCACAAAATACACAGCTACATACACACACACACAATGACATACATACACACACCCTACACGAACACAAACTGCTATGGCAAATATATCGGATTTTTGCACATACTTGATCATGCATCGTTATGTCAAACTGATCATGCCTGTAAAGGCGTGCCTCACCTTGTTGAGAATAAAAGATTTATTTATCTATTTATTTATTCTATGAAATACATAGTTGACATAGAGGAGAAAAAGAAGTGGACCAAGTACACTTCCCTGAATTACACCACTGGTGACCGCTTTCGGTTTAGAGACACGGTCGCCAATACGCACCACCTGATGTCTGTCAGCTAGGTATGACGACAACCAAGAAAACATTGGTTCTCCAATACCTATTTCCTTCAGCTTGAGGAGCAGTCTTCGATGCGGCACTCTGTCAAATGCTTTTTGCATGTCTAAGAACAGGACAATAACACTGTTGCCTTTGTCTATGGCAGCCGTTGTGTGGTTTAAGAAGTCTGTCTGGCATGTCGCACAAGACCTACCCTGCAAAATCCGTGTTGTGAATTGTTGATGACGTTTTTCTTATTCAAGAAAATAAGTAATTCATCTTTCACTATCCTTTCCATAATTCTAGATATTACAGGTGTGTGATTGATGGGGCGATAGTTTTTAATTTCGTGAACGTTTCCATTCTTATGCCGCGGGATAACAACGGAAGTCTTCCAGTGATTAGGATATACTGCACTGTTAAAAGAGAGCGTAAAATTGTTGAGCAATAGAAGAGGCAAGTCGCTCCCACCGCTTTTTAACAAACAAGGGGGAATTCCATCAGGTCCTGGGTAAGTCGACGAAGACAAGCGGGAGACTTGACAGGAGATTATTGCAATAGTGAAATCCACTATGCATAAACTTTCAGCAATGTGTGGTGTGACAAGCGCTGGTGTGGCTAGCGGTTCATCAACTATTGATTCGGCGAAATAGGCGCTGAAAGCCTCACAAATTTCGCCCGGAGCATCAAGGTATGTGCCATCCGGCATAATGATAAAATTGATGGAATTACTGCGACGCAAACCTCTGGCACGAAACAGTTTGGACAGTTCCGTTGTTTTACTCGGGCCATTCAAAGCTTTGTATTCTGCTAATATGAGATTGCGAACATTTAGATGCCCGAGTTCCTCGATGATCTTTGCCTGCTGCAGTATTAGCGCAAAGTCTGCTGTTAATCTGAATTTCCGAAGGAGCTTATGACGCTTGCGTATGATACCTAACACTTTGCGATCGGGTCTTTGTTTTCTTAGGCGGACACACTTTAGAGGCACTAATGAATCAATGCAAAGACGGATGATATCATAGAACACGTCTGCTGCTTTTTGAGGGCATGGAGAGAGGAAGAAATCATCCCCGTTCATCGAACGAACCATATCCTTAAACGTGTTCCAGTTGACGTAGTTGAATAAACGATAGTGCAGTGGGTGTGGTTCATTGGCCATGCGTAATCTTAAACAGCATTTGACCACCCGATGGTCGCTCCCAGGGAATTCATTAAGGACCGTTACATTAATAGCAGGTATGCCCAGCGAGAAAATGAGATCAAGGATGCTGTTTCCTCTGGTAGGTTTGGAGACATGTTGTTGCCAACCATTCATATGAATACAAGAATTAAGATCATGAAATTTCAGAGGAGCAGTTCCTGCAGACCATGCAATCGACGGCAGATTGAAATCACCACCGATAATCTTGTGTTTAAACGCAAGGCTTGCGGCACATCCAAATGCAGACGTCAAAACTACTAAGTCCTCTTGGCTACAGTTTGGCGTGCTGTATATACAACCAACAAGCAGTTGCTGGTGTCTGATCGTTATCGTAAGGCAAAGTGACTCTTGCACATTAATCAGCACTGGATTCTCGAATGTCGTTGCTGCCAGCGATTGTTTCGCTTAAAGTACGCATCTTCCTCCTCAACGACGCTGCCGATTTCTCATAAACATATCATGTCCGAAAATGGTTAGCTGGGTGTTAGACATGTCGTCATGGCACCACGACTCAGTTATAAATATTATGTCAGGATCGGTCACAGAAACAAATGAGCGTAGTATGTGGATGTTGGAATGAAGCGAACGAATATTAATCAAAAATATTAACATAGATGCGAGATGTGAAGAACGTTGTTTATGCTGCTTTATGAACATTGGGTCTGATAGCTTTGTGTCTGTGCCCATGCTAAAAATTGGTGAAACAAGGCGTGGATGGACACCTTCGTTGAAAAGGGATTGAGAGGTAGCCACAGGGGAGGGGGTTGTGACTGAGTATGGCTCTGAAGAAAATGGGATACGAGGGCGGGTCCATGGTTGGCATAGCAGCTCATGAGGGCAGGAGGATTACAAAGCAGCTTCCATGGAACTCGCTAGTGGAAGCTAAATTTCGAGGCTGTGTCGCCTGCGTCATGGCACTAATAGGTTGTTGATTGTATAGATTGGTGAAATGAGTAGATACGCAAACGTCATTTTCATCGCGGAATGTAACCTGCTAAGGTGCGCTGGAGTCGTAAGGCTTCACTATAAGCGGTGGAGGCACACTAATGTCAATCCATGCAGCTCGAACAGAATACATCGCGTTTTTTAAACATGAGTCCGGATTTTGGTGATAAACAGATAAATCGTGTTCAATCTGCAGCGATGTTGGGGCACCTTGTGTGCCTTCATGGCCTTGATCAATGGATGGATGGCTATTCAGGCAAGGCGATGCTATGGATTTATCCGGTGACATTCTCGATAAATCCAAGTCAACCGTCATCATACAATCGATCCATTTTCCTGAGTCCTTAGATGTCATAGATGATCCTATATACTGGTAGACTTTTGGCGGGATAACACAGGCTGAAGTTTGTGGCTGTGGTTGAATATGGGGTTCAACGGGTACTGCAGTTGGTTTTGTCTGAACCGCATTGTTTCCTCTTTTTTGGCATGAAACAGCATTGAAGAAGCTTTTAGGATTACCGGAACTGCCTTTCTGAGAGGCAGCGCCGTGCACAACCGCAGCGCTGGGGTTTGCAGGCATTTTGTGTTTGGTCGGCTTATCACGCTTAATCGTGAAATTTCGTTCGTTCGTCGCAACGAGACTGGACCTTAACGTGGTGCGACGGTTTGCGTACCTCATTGACCCATTGAGCTATACTGGGTGATGCCTCCGAGCATCTTGAGAGCTACTCCTACCAGGTTGGTCAATGGTGAGAGGTCAGACAAACTCAGTCTCCTGGTCCTCCAGGTTGGGGGTTTGAAATGGGATGGCGTCCATTTCTGTAAAACTAAATCACTGCCACCTCCCTGCTGCCTTGCGGACAGGCTTTTGAGCAAAAGGCTTTGGATGAGGACCCTAATCGTTCTCCTGTCTAGGTCTGGGCGCCCTGGCAGTATCCCAGCCCACATACAACCATGACATTTTCTTCAAAAATAAAGTTCATCCTGCATCGGCCGTCGCGCAGATTATCAAGGGTCGCTTTATCTGCTGCGTACAGCAGGGCGGATAAGCGAAAGCATGCTACTGCTGGCGCCTCCCTTCTTTCTTTTCCACCTTTTTCTTTTACTTCCATCCCGGCCCCTATTACTAACCTTCCTTCTATAATTCCCAGCTTAATTGACAGCAACCGAAGTGCTACTGGAGTAGTACCGTCTGCAGCCACCATCCCACAGCACCTATCGGACGCCTATCGGCAAAAGTCCAGTATAAGGCCACGCTGTCCCGTTTTCATGGCGACATTCAACGTCCGCACTCTAAGACAAACAGGTCAGCAGGCTGCACTCGCACGCACCTTGGACACACTGGGTGTTGATGTGTGTTGTGTGTCCGAAACTAGGATTAATGACCCTAACGGGGTTATTGAATTGACTGCACCCAGCTTATCCTCTCGTTATTGGTTGCACGCATCCTGAGACGCCGATGCGGCACTCACGGGTCAAGCTGGTGTAGATATCATTCTCAGCTCCAAGGCTGAGTCATCGTTGGTTGATTGGATTCCGGTGAACAGCCGTTTATGTGCAGCCCGTTTGACGACATCAGCTAAGGTGAATTCGCGAAGTAAAACAAAACGCTGTTTGTTTGTGATTTCTGCTTATTCTCCCACCGACTGCAGTTCTAATGCAGTCAAGGACACTATCTATCACGAACTGAACACGCTGCTACGCAGTGCTACTAGTTCAGATATTATAGTACTTGCAGGGGATATGAACGCACAAGTAGGGCGTCTGAGCTCTTCAGAAGCTCAGCTGGGTGGTAAGTATGGACTTAACGCTGAACGGACTGACAACGGCGAGCGTCTGCTGCAACTGTGTGCGGAGCACCAGTTGTTTCTTACTAGCACTGTTTTTAGACACAGTGAGCGCCGAAGTGCTACTTGGGGTCCACCTGTAGCTGGCCAGCGATGGACCCAAATTGACCACATAGCCATAAGTTACAGGTGGCGCGGTTCCATTCTGGATTGCCGCTCGTACTGTAGTACCTGTGTCGACTCTGACCATGCCTTGGTGCGCTGTCGTTTCTCCATGAACTTTACCGGAATGCGCATAAAGCGTCTCCCCCGATTGGCAACGGAGAAATTGTCCCAGCCCTCTGTCAGGCAAGCCTATCAAGAAGCACTGCATAGCGAACTCTAGCTGTCTTGTCCTAATGACACTGAACTTCATTGGAATAGGATCTCGACCACTATGCACGACGCAGCAGCATCTGTTTGTGGCACTATCAGTCGTCATCGCACCAGTCATTGGATATCCGAGAGGTCCGTGAACCTTTTGGAAGCTAGAAGGCACCTTCCGGCTGGTTCTGAACACAATGTGACCAGACGGGCTATTAGGCGTGAATTAAAGTGGAGCCTACGTGCTGACAAGGAAGCCTGGTGGACCAGTCGGGCTCAAGAAATGGAGGAGGCAGGAGCAGTAGGCAATTACCGGAAGCTCTTCCAGCTAATACGCACCACTGGTCCCAGAAAACCAGGCGTCAGTGAGACAATCAGGGACAGCGCGGGTGCGCTGGTACACAATAAGGAACGCCGTATGGCTCGTTGGGCTGAGCACTTTGAACATCAGTTCAGCTGGCCCCCTGCTCCCGGAACTCTTTCTACTCAGTTGATGCAGGACGAGCCATGGACGGTTAGTTTAGAGCCTGCGTCGGAGGCCGAGGTCCGAAACGCGATCACAGCCCTCAATCGTTTTCGTGCCGCTGGCCCGGATTCCCTCCCACCTGCACTATTTAAGGATGGAGGTGAGGTCCTCTGCAAAGCACTGAACTCCCTATTCGAACGCATCTGGAACGAAGAAAGTGTGCCGGCTAATTGGAGCGAATCGATTATAGTGGCAATATACAAGAAGGGCAGTCGCACAGACTGTGCGAACCACAGGGGTATTAGCCTAACGCCAGTTGTGACAAAATTACTGGCCTCGATTATCGTTCGTCGCCTCACTGCAGAACGGGAATCTCGGATTAGGGAAGAGCAGGCCGGTTCTCGCCCAGGACGTGGCTGTATAGACCGTATATTTACTTTGCGGCAGGTGCTAGAGCAGCGCCATGCATACCGCAGACCGACAATAGCTGTGTTCCTCGATTTCAAGAGTGCGTTCGATTCAGTCGATCGATCGATTCTGTTCGAAATACTTGCGCGGAAAGGTGTTCCCACGAAATATATGAACATCCTTCGTGCTCTACACTCGAACACTAGAGGCCGCGTCAGGGTCTATGGTGCCCTATCGGGTAGCTTTTCGACTACAAGTGGCTTTCGTCAGGGTTGCCCGATTTCCCCGTTTTTGTTCAATTTCGTCGTGGATTCTATCATGGAGTGTTCCCTTGCGGAATCTCACGATGTAGGCGTTGAAGTGCTGCCTGGTGAACGGCTGGTTGATCTAGATTATGCGGACGATATCGTCTTGCTTTTCGACGATGTTGGGGCGGCACAATCAACCCTGAATAGCCTATCCAGAGTGGTCCCGTTATTTGGTATGCACTTCGCACCTTCAAAGTGCAAAGTGTTGCTGCAGGACCACCAGCCACTCGATGACCCCTTGACGCTTGCTAACGAGGAACTCAAGGTGGTTGATCAATTCACTTAGCTTGGCAGCTGCATCAGCAATGATGGGCGCATAGAAACTGACGTGAGCTCACGCATTGCAAAGGCCAGAGCTGCCTTCTTGAACCTGCGGCATCTTTGGCGACAGAAGGGAGTTTCCCTCCGTCTGAAAGGCCGTGTATACAAGGCCACAGTGAGGGCCGTTCTGCTGTATGGTAGTGAAACTTGGCCCCTTCGGTCTGAAGATCTGAGACGCCTTCAAGTCTTTGATCATCGTTGTTTGCGAAGCATTGCTGTTGTTGGATGGCACCAGCGTGTCCGCAACGATGATGTGCGTAGGCGAGTACTAGGTGGTGATAATCATGCTAGCTACCTAGAACAACAGATAGCACTGAATAAGTTGCCTTGGCTCGGGCACGTGCTACGCATGCCTGGTCACCGCTTACCCAGGAGGGCCTTGTTCAGTCTACCAGGTGTAGGATGGCGCAAGGCTCGAGGTGGACAGAAGTTGACTTGGCAGCGGGAAATGAAGTCACTGACGACCAAACTGGGTGCCGTTGGTCCGTCTCGCCTTCCGGGTTGGAGTCCACGTGACTCAACTTGTGTTTGGCTCGAGACTTTACAGGACATGGCTCGCAGAAGACACCAGTGGCGCGTCTGCTGCCGTCTCCTAATCGGATTGTCTGTTTAAAGTGTGTTTGGTGCTGAGTTATCTGCGGGGTAATGGTTGATTATGACGCGTGGCGGTGAAAGCCGCAAGGAAGCTGCCTCGCCGATGCCGCCTTATCTTTGCACGATAACCAGCTGTTTGTGACGGAATGTTGTCTACACATGGTGTAGGCGCCTTGACCCTGAATGTTTGCTTAGGGCATTAAGGTTTTCAGGTAAGTCCCCCTTCTCTGCCTCTTCTTATTCTTTATTTAATAGGTCCTCATGGTTCTATGGCAGCGAAGCATCAGTTCAAATGGCTGATGTACTGCTGTTGATGATGATGATGATGATGTTCTGGTGGATGTGTGCCGGTGATCAATTTTGTGGCCGGCATAGCCGAAGTGCCGAAACTGGGCGTACTCCTAGACACAGCAGATAACGGGCTAGACTGATCCGTGTGATCAAGCGATCTAATTGGAGTACCAGAGTTGATTTCGTTATTCGCCACGTTATCCGTAACTGCAGCAGGCGTAGAACAAATGCCAAACTTGTCGCTGCCTCCAACAGAAACATTTTCAGATTGGGGTTTAGCAGTCGGGTTTGCTTCTAGTTGTCGTCTTCTAAGCTGTCGCTGTAAGGGGGTTTTGTCCTCTATTATTTTCAGACGTTTGAAAGTCGTATTATGCTGAATCAAATTGTAATTTCGAATGAATTGTCTAGCAATTAGTTCATTTTCAAACTGGAACAGTATGGGACAGTCATAGCGTATAAACTTTTTACATAGCCTAGTGCAGCTGGACCAACAAGTTTGCATGCCGCACGCAGACAGTAAAACTCTCTGAACAGTTTTCATAGGTAGCTTGTCAGGTACATTAAAAACCACAGCATTGCGTGAGCAACGTACTCGATTCTGTACTTCGGTCGAAATTGAGTCAATCAGCGAGCTACATTTCGTGATAGGCATTTTACCAATATCTGAGGGCGATTCAAATAAGGCAAACAGACTATGCATGGGCTGCAGCATAGATGTGAGCGTGTCAACTTTTAATGATAGCGCAGCATACGCAGTTTCAGCTACAAAGGGACATTTTTCAGGTGTCTTTTTCAGGTCAGCAAGAAATGCACAACCATCTGCCACACTCTTTCGGGTGCTTTTTCTGCTACTACCGCAGGATGTTTTGCGTGGTACCTTGGTTTGTTCGCTGAGCTTCTGAACTAAGATGGGGACATCCTTGTTTACAACACAACTTTTTCTCATCGCGCGCGTCCTTACTGCAGACATGAGAGAAAACCAAACGTAAGTTTCACGATAACAAAAATAAAAATGGCTCTGAGCGTGGTTGCTAACTGTTAATAGTGAGAAAGTGAAACCAGAAAATTGGACTAATCAGTGAGGAACAGAGGGAACACACCGCAGTTGACTAGCAAAATCCACGCCTTCGTGTAAGTTGTGCACGTCTGTCACCAATGCCCTTTGTCTCCCGACGGCTCAGTGTCAGGTCAGTTGCAAAGTTGATTTCGTGTCACGACTGGCCACGCACACGGTGCGCTCGGGTCACGTGTTACCGGATCACGTCGGCGAGATGCGTCAACCAGGCGAACGACTTGCGATTTACCAATCGATTCAGGGCGCTGTTGGCGGTGTTTGTCACCGTCAGCTTTTTCGCAATGCGTCAACAGTCACACTGTTGGCAGTAGATTTTTTTCCGATATCTAGCTTGTATGGAAGCCAATCGAGATGGCTAAGGGTTTATTCGATGGCACTCGAATTTGTCTTGCAGTTGAGACCAGAAATAGTCTTGTCGAGTTTAGAATAGACGGAAGGCACTAAAAGTGCCGATTGACGAAAGATGGTAATCCGTAGAGAAGCAGTTTGTCACAGTTTTTGCAGAAACCGACAGGAATATATCCAAAAAACTGCAACAATAGATTCCTCACACGAAATCCAATGAAATGATGTATGAAACTCCAAGTTGCGGCGAGTTTGCACGAAGAAATCAAGTAAATTGTCAGAGCTCACTGTAACGTTCACCTGCTTACGTGTGTGAGCATTCTCAGTTGTGAATGTAACAATAATCTTGTGAGGACGAGACGAAATTATTTGCATCTAGTGCTATAATTAGTAGCCAAACCAGTGTCATTAAGCCTGACTTAACCAGTTCACTGCAGTCAAGATATCTTTTTCGCTCTTCAGATTAAACATGCAGGAAATACTAATATTCGCCATTTTTGTTTATTATCTTAGTGTCAAAATAAAATAACTATCTTAGTGCAATATCGCAATGAGGCTGGAACTTACCGTCGTGCCATGGCTTGTGCGCCACAGTGATCCATTTGGTTATAGTGGGTGGTGCATTTTTGCACCTTCAGGGCCACTAATACCAGATTGCTCAATGGTTAGAGGCCAGACAAACTCAGTCTAATGGTCCTCCAGGTTGGAGGTTGGAATGAGGGTGGCTCCTTAATCTTTAAAACGGACTCCTTGTAGTCCATCGCCAACTCCGCTGCCTTTCGGACAGGTTTTTTAATCAAAGGCTTTGGTTGAAAACCCTAATGGTTCTCCTGTCCAGTCTTGGACAACCTGACCGTATCCTGCTCACGCAATACTTACGCAATGCTTATCGGAGACCCGCATACAAGACTCGAGCTCCGTGCTCACTTTAAAATCCCCTCCAGATGAAACCAGCACCAATTTCTGATTGTGCCTATCCGGTGACGATGCAGCTTCGAGCACCGGCCAAGCCGGTGTTGGTATTGCCCTGAGTCCCCGGGCTGAACCTATTCTGGTTGATTGGATCTCAGTCAGTAGCCGGATGTGTGCGGTCCGATTGGGGGACTCGTTCAAAGCTTCTATATTGCGTGTGACTAATAGGTGTCTATTCGTCATCACTGCCTACGCACCGACGAACTCTAGCGATGACCCGGTAAAGACGACTTCTATCGCCAGTTTAACGAGCTCCTTCGCCACAGAAGAAGTTCGGACACAGTTGTGCTGACTGGGGATCTGAAAGTTCAAGTTGGAAAATTATCCACCGACAAACTTCATCAGGGCGGCCAAAATGTTGTAGACTCCCGTAATGATAAGGGTGAGCGGTTATTCATTTGTGTGAGGATGCTCGCTTATTTCTTGTGCGCACTAATTTTTGACACAGCACCCGCAGGATGGTGACTTGGCGCCCATCAGCAGCGAAACAGATATGGACCCAAATCGATCACATTGCGATAAGTTATCGATGGAGAGGCTGCGTCCAGAACTGTCGCTCGATTTGGAGCACATGCGTAGACACCGACCATGCACCTCTTTGTGGTGACCTGCGGATGCGCTTTAGCGGACGCCCGAGACAACTTGGTGAGCGGATTAACACCAGCCAGCTGGCGAAACCACCAGTTCTAAATGCCTATCAAAGTACGCTGTCATGCGAGTTGGATAAACGCTCACTGGATGCACTTGAAGCTTACTGGTCCCATATTCACCAGACCTACTAGCAGCAGGCAAATCCTATTGTGGTATGTCTAATCGCCAAAATGGACATTGGGTCTCTTCAAGGTTTCTGGCGCTTATCGATGCTCGCCGGTATATTCCAGCTAGAAGCGAAGACAGCGAAACTCGCAAAGAATTCCAGGCAAAACTCCGTGCTAGACTGAAGAGAGACCGCGAATCCTGGTGGTCTCACTGTGCATCAGAAATGGAAATGGCAGCTGCCCTTAGTAACCATCGGAAGTTATTCCAGCTGGTATGGGAAACGGGCAGCAGGAGACCTGGGGTTGGTGAAACTATATCTGACGAGAGTGGACATCCTAAACACAACGCGTCGAAACGCTTGGAGCGTTGGGCTGAGAACTTTGAAAGGCAATTTAATCGGTCGGAACTGTTAGATTTCTCTCCGAAAACTGATCGCCCCGCTCCCTGGTCTTTCGCTTTGGATTCACCTTCCTGCTAAGAAGTCGAACGTGAGATCGCACTGATGAAGTTAAATAAAGCAGCGGAACCAGATAATCATCTTCCAGTCCTCTACAATTTTGGGTTCCCGCTCTTGTTGGTAATTTATACGAGTTACTATTGAAACTGTGGTAGCAGGAAACTGTTCAACCGACTGGAGCAGCTCAGTTATTATTCCGATCTGCAAAAGATGCTCGCGTTCGGAATGTTGCAACCATAGCGGAATCAGTCTGATGTCCATCGCCTCCAAATTGCTTGCCTCTGTCTTCCTTCACCGACTGACTGGCACTCGTGAAACCCAGATTCATGAAGAGTAAGCCGGATTTTGTCGAGGTCGTGGCTGCATTGACCACATCTTCACTTTGCGTTTGTTGTTGGAGCATGTCACACATATTGGCGGCCTAACGTTGTCGTATTCCTCGATATCAAAGGTGCATTCGATTCGGCCGTTAGACGTACACTTTGGGATTGTCTACTCAGGAAAGGTGTACCTGAGAAATATGTAAATATTATCCAATGGTTATATGCGCGTAGCTCGGGAAGGGTGAGGGCTTACAGCAAGCCGTCGTCTGTCTTTCATATCTCCAGCGATGTGAGACAAGGATGCCCGCTGTCACCCTTCTTCTTCAACTTCGCTATTGACGAAGTCATGGAAATCGCTTTCACAGGACACGAATTAGAAGGTGTGGATCTAATTCCAGGAGAAGGACTTATTGAGTTGGAGTATGCTGACGACATTGCCCTGAGCTGCGACAGCTCACAAAAGTGTCAAGCCGCACTGGATAGATTAGCACTGGCTGTCATCCGCTTCGGGCTTTGCTTCGCACCCTCGAAATGCAAAGCTTTCCTCCAAGATTCATGCGTACCGCCTCCTACGCGGACCGTTGGTGAGGATCAGCTAGAAGTCATACAAAATTTCCACTAACTGGGAACTTGTATCAGCGCCCATGGGATTAAAGATAAGGTCACGAAAATTATAGCAAACGCTCTAGGCGCTTTTGCCAACGTTCGGCACATATGGCGCCGGCGCGACATCACTCTCGCCCTGAGGGGTAGAGTGTACAATGCAGCGGTACGTTCGACCCTACTATACGGTTGTGAAACCTGGCCCCTTAGATCAACGGACATAAAGAGGCTAGTTACGTTCCACCATCGGTGCCTATGCAATTTAGCTCACATCTGGAGGGAACACCGCGTGAGCAACGAGCGTGTTCGACGCCTTGTTTACTGCACAGGAAAAGGAAATGCACCGCTCAGTACCGTTATTTCATGCACCAGGCTCCGATATCTCCAACCAGGTGTTGCGCATGCCAGCCCACCGACTCCCGTGACGTGGGATGTTTGCCCGCCGGGGTGTGGATGGAATAATAGGAGAGGTGGCTAAGCGATGAATTGGTCGAGAGTAATGAAGACCCTCACTTCTGAGCTGGCCTCGGTTTTAGCGTCTCGGCTCCCGGGTTGGGGTCCGGAAGTTGATGAACACGTTTGGCTGGATACACTTTTTGTTATGGCTAGGAGCCGACTTCAGTGGCGTTCGTGCTGTGTTTCTTGGTCTCAACCCCACCCACATTAGCCGCCCCTCTAACCACTATATCAATATTTAGCCTTATATAATTTGAATAGTAATTTTTTGATTCACATTAGCCGACAGATAGCTTACCGGAACGATCATCATCCTGCTAGTACCAGTTGCATTTCCCCCTCCTTTTTCATGATTATTGCGGCACAGTATCTGAGGTGTTTCTCACCTCTAGCTAACGTTATGATGATGCTCTTATTGTCAGCGTGAATACGGCTAGAGGTATTTTTACTTTACAACTTGTGGCTCAACCCGCAAAACCTTTAGACATTGAAAATTTAGTTAGTCGTGTCAGTCGGATTTGTTAAACAGAATAAACGATCAGCGAGTCTCAGTTAAAGTGACACTAATGACAAACAAAGACACTCGGAGAATATCAAGGAAAACACAGCCAACCACGGGGGCCAAGGGACTGGATGCACACAGAAACCAAAAAGAAGATGAAATGGTGTCACCGTTATAAAAGGGAATTAGGCCCACTGAAGACAGCTAGTCATATAATCCCTGAAACACAAGAAGTTATCATGCTACACAAGTTGTCGTCAATAACAGAACCCGAAATTTACCCATGTCTTCAAGGAAGGAAGCTCAGTCTATAAGGGCAAACTCATACAGTGTATACCAGCTTGTGTGTGACTGCGACGACAGTTAATTCGGCAGAACTGACAGTTCTCTGATTTCCCGAATAAAGGAGTGCTTTTTTATGCAGCCATTTCCCTTCAGAAATTTCAAGAGAGCAAGAACGACCAACGTTTCTGCGGAATAACCTGTATTCAGATTATTTCGTGTCTTCTCATTCAGCCGCTTACAGACAAATCGTGGAAAGAGTAAAGGAATGCAATTGAAAAAGGGGGCAATAGGAAAATCAATAAAACACTGAGCAAACCGAGGTCATTGCCTGCGTCTTGCCAGGGCAAGGCAAGACTGGCCACAAAGTCTATCTGTTTGCAAAGGTTAGGTTTCATTCGTCTGATGGCCGAGGCTTCAGCGAAACGAAGCAAGCTCGCGTTGTTTTGTCTGCTGATAACTTTGAATGCGTCACGTGGGTTTTCGCATAAGGTACAATCGAGCATATGCTGAGCGATGGAGCTGGCAGGGAGTTTAGGTCCACTATTTGCCACTTTCCGTGGAACATGTTCCATGATCCTAATTGATAGCCTTCTCTCGGTTCGGCCAATATACTTGCTACCGCGAGTACAGGTGAATTCATAAACACATGAGGCGGTAACCTGAGAGTGAGGCCTATCCAAGTTGGATTCATGAAACAGCTTCTTGATTTGATGTAACAACACGAGCTCAGATGCGTAGTAGCACCTTTTTATGGCTTGGCGTAATCGGTAGCACAATATTCTGTCGTTCTGTTCCCCTTTGTATGGTAGCGTGATGAAGACCTTTTTCATTGGGACATCCATTCGTGTTTCTTTCTTGGCAACCTCATTCTCATACTTGGCGATGAATTTATTAGGATAGCCATTATTGCGTAGGTTAGATTCGATGTATCGTAATTCAGCCTCGATTGACTCCTCAGAGCATATTCGGTATGCTCTAACAAAACAAGTTCGAACTAGGGATCGTTTATAGTTCATTGGACAGTAACTGTTGAAATGTAGGTATTGTCCTTTCCAGCTCGGTTTCCGGTAAAGCGAACTTATCAGTGAACCATCTGGTCTTCTTTTAAGTGAAACGTCAAGAAAATGAAATGAATCCTCTGATTCACTTTCTATAGTGAACTTGATGTTAGGATGACATTGGTTTAACGTTTGCAAAAGGACTTTGCTTGTTGGACAGTGTTAACTACAACAAAGGTATGGTCAATATATCTCGTGTAAAAGTGTGTTGCTCCAATGGCATCGCGTAATAAGTTACTCTTCAAATGACCCATAAAGATGTCAGCTAAAATCGGTCCAAGAGGGCTACCCATCGCCACGCCTTCAATTTGACGATACATATCCCCATTAAAGCAAAATTGGACGTCTTTCGTACAAATGTTGAGTAAGGTCTTCTATCGATGTGCAGGCAGCCCAATTTTGTCCGCATGCTTACTTATGATGTTCAATGTCTCATCAAAATGAACGTTCGTGAAAAGGGAACAGACATCAAATAATATCATGTGCTTATCTTGAGCATTCAGGGTTCGAACTTTGTCAACGAACCTGGCAAATAGTGGACCTAAACTCCCTGCCAGCTCCATCGCTCAGCATATGCTCGATTGTACCTTATGCGAAAACCCACGTGACGCATTCAAAGTTATCAGCAGACAAAACAACGCGAGCTTGCTTCGTTTCGCTGAAGCCTCGGCCATCAGACGAATGAAACCTAACCTTTGCAAACAGATAGACTTTGTGGCCAGTCTTGCCTTGCCCTGGCAAGACGCAGGCAATGACCTCGGTTTGCTCAGTGTTTTATTGATTTTCCTATTGCCCCCTTTTTTCAATTGCATTCCTTTACTCTTTCCACGATTTGTCTGTAAGCGGCTGAATGAGAAGACACGAAGTAATCTGAATAAAGGAGTGGTTGTCGAAATGGGTTCAAGGTGAAGTTGCCCAGATTTCTTACCCCGTGAAATTCTTTGCTTGCGTAGACCATTATCTTACTCGGCAGACAAACATCTGTTATTCTCGGGTCACCTGATGTAGATATGCTCTGCTTTCGAATTTGTGTTACGCCAAACTATTCCCTACTATCTTTACTTTGCTGAGGCCTTCGCAGTAAGCCGTATGAAGCCAGCCATGTGCGTTCAGAAACGATTATTTGCCAAGGTAATGCTGCCGTGGACTTAAGGGAGAGCTTCCGTAATTCGTTCTGATCCTTAGGATTGGCTGGTGGAAGACTTTGTTAGCGATAACTTGCATATCGGTTAATGTTATTGGTACTGAGGAGACAATACGAAATGCATCCATCTGCCACTTTGCGTATTCTTTCGTTGCTTCACATATTTTGTCTCGGCTATTATTGGCTTGCTCCCCGCGTTCAATAATGGGGCCAGCCTCTAGGCACATTGAATTGTCGGACATGGAGTTAAATGCTACACAGATGGCAGCTAGATTGTGGAATAAGTGGCCGTCCTCTCCTACCACTTCTTTGATAAATTGATAAGTAGTTTTAGTTCTGTGAAACTGAAATTTGACGAACCTTTTGCATTATATATCATTAGTACGGCCATCTACCAGTGCATTTATACTCCGTATTCCCTGTGTTTGATTGGTCACAGTGAAACAATTGTGCATCGGCAAGGTAAGTGTGAAATATCCGATGATTTATGTTTGGCCATCAGCTATCTTGATATTGTATCAGCCAAATAAACGTCCCGTCTTAGGTAATAGGGAGCGTTAAAGCCCCATAACACTGGTTATCTAACTATTCCACAGTAGTAATATCATGGACAAAAATAACAAATGCATTCCGCTGGGACGGCAGGGTAATTGCTTGGGTTTGCACACAAAACTCTGCATTTCTGAAACATTTGCCACATTTTGTTCTCATCTGTCAGATATTACGCGCCTTCTTTACATCATATACGATCATTTTAATCGGTGAACCATTATCACTATAGTGCGAAGCACTGTTTTGGTCGCAACCCAATCACACAACATGTACTTTAACATTAACCTCCAGTCATTCATCGTGATGATAATATTTGTTCGTCTCGATACTGTGGCCTGGATAGTGGTCTCAGGTGAAATCCCAAAGCTCTCGGATTCGATGCCTGTTAGCTAAAACTGATTGGATAAAATAGCAACGAAAAGCGTAGTCCATTGCAGTGCTTTGTCAGGGTGACTCCCAAAATCGATCCGCTCCCTTAGGTACGGTCCCAGCAAAAGAATTGGTTAAGATTCACTTCCGTGAGTTTCGCGGTTTACATTGAAATTGCGACACCCAATCCAACGACTGAACGAGTATTTCAAATTGATCATCAACTCAACTCGTCGCCACTTTTCATTACATTGTGTAGTGAGGAAAGTGGCACAATTGGAAGGAATCTTATTGCGGGAAACGAAGTGCATACGCTTGCGCTCATGATTAAGAAGGCATTCCTAGGTCTGTTATATTGATCGACCTTGTTGGTCTATAAACGTACTGCGTCCAGCCACCTACTCATAAACACGATTAGAAAGCCGCGCATAAAAATAGAACGGCTAGGGAAACCAGCTGAATTGTGACATGGTGATTCACTTCCAGCAACAACTCTCCTTGTGTTATTGCAGTTGTAAGGGGTGTTCACGTGTATGGAGTACTGCAGATGTAAAATATGACACCTGTAATGGATATGCAAATCTATTCTGGGAAATTTGGTAGTAATGAAATATCAAATTTTTCTGAGGCAAATGTGTGATTTATCAATTTGTCATCTAGTCATATTAAGAGCGAATTTATGAAAGTAGAAAAGTGCTCGGAGTCATTTAGTTTGAATATACTTTTCAGCCGTAACAACGCCTTTCCATAATGAAGATTATTTGCAGATCGCTGAGTTTCACACACACGCTTAGAAAGTTCAGTTTCTTTATGATTGTCCTTGCGTAGTATAGAATCTTAATAGTGCATATAATTAAGAGGGACGATTAAGACCTGAGGTTCCTTGTTGTGAGTGTCTGACGATGAGGTAACATGTGCGTTATATAGACTTGCGCATACAGTGGAGACTAATCTACTGTCCGGAAGCGTAGCAGTAAGTGTGGTGTGACATTGGTGGGCACCGAATAGACTATGGGCAAAGATCAGGTCAAAACAACATTCGAAAATATACCAATGTATAATCATGTCGCATAACCCACTAGATTCAGAACAGTAAGCAAAGCGCTTAGACTGGATCATGTGCCAATTAAGACTACACAATCATGAAACAATAAACAATTGATCTTTTCCTTAGTGAATACCTAAAGGGACACATAACTGATTCACATAATCGTGCATTAACACAGTTCAACCAAACTCGTTCAGTCATCCTATCATGTGTTTTCGAACACCATTTCCCTTAAGAAGCAGTGAACAGAATTTGTCAAACGGTTTGTTAAAATAAACACAGGAGCGTCGGAAATCAAGCCAAGTTGTTCCGTAGTACTCGAAAATGACTTAAAGTAAGCGCTGTAGCTCAGCTTGCCTACAATGTCAAATTGGATCACCAAAACTTGAGGTGCATCTAATAACAAAGCAACCATTGTACCAAACACTACGCAAGGCAAAAGGTGCCGACTAATAGTTCTTTTCCTTGTCACTATAGCACGCCCAGACACTTTCCTGTCATCATTACAAGGAAAATGATTATTATTTGATGGGAAATAATGCCATAGACTATCAGATCAACGCCTGCTTTGGACGTTAGTGGGCTGAGAATGTCGCATCGCATTGCGGTTGTTTCAGCGTTGTTGACAGTAGCCATCCACTGGTGTCGAAAGTTTATGTAATTTGTTTATGTCGGCACTTGGAAGGTTCAATGCGATCAGCAGATGACTACCAGTTGTCCAAGTAACTGAGTTGACAAATTTTGGATTTCCATGGAATTTAATTTTGTGTTTTCTCTGCCGCGAACTTAAGTTTAGCTCTTCCCAACGTTTGCGTCCAACTTAGCTCCTATGTGCCATTTTTTCAATTGATTCACTAGCGTCAGAACTGGGATTGTCTCTCTATTATCAGCAGTGCCATTGTAATATAATCAAAAACAAAGTTGTTAGAGGTCTCTGGTACCTAAAATAAAATATCGATACCTGCTCCAACACGCATCGCTACTTCAGTGATTTGTATGCTTTGCAGGAATCCTTCTGAAAATTGCCGAGGCCTCTTACATTTTCCACCCGGAGTGAAGTTCATGGAGTTCTGAAGAACCTTCGCAGTGTTGTCCTATTGGCCGCACCCGATCATCATTAGAAGCTTAGAGTGAATCGGCAAAATGTTAGTACTTAACTACTGATAAGACTGAAGCTGCATAACAGTCTACATCGCAGTTTATCTCCAGATTTACCATAACTGCATCACGTGCGAGTTTCGATGAATTCTTCTGCATCAATGAAACATTCACGAATGTCGTTCTAAGGGTTTTATCGTGGCTCGTGTTGTTTATTAATAACAGGAATCATATATGCAAACATACACAGCGTGGACGTTTAATTTATGAGGACCCAAAAGTGGTATAAACATATTTACTTAAACCGCATAAAACTACGCATGAGGTCTCGTTGGTAGGTTCATCATACACGATTAGATGGATAAAATCATGTCAGAGCACTCTCCAGCAAACAGCTCCCAGGTACTTTGACAAAGGCGCTGTATACTAGTAAGCTCCAACGCTCATAATGGTGCTTTATCTAAACTGCATCCTCCGACAGAGACCTGGTCACTTGATGATATAGGGACTTTAGTTTCTCCGAACACACTCTACAGCAACCAGCTGAAGCAAAATAACTAACAATTAACAGAAATAGTACCTTTTCGCTAACCCAAATAAGGATACGATTCTTTAAACGGATAGTGTAGCAACGCGGTTGTACTGGCTTCTCAAGCAAAGCAACCACTGCACAATGCTGAAACAGCTAACGGTAAATGAAAGCTTTAACATATGGTGCATCTCAATTTATTGCTTGGGTCGGAGCGTGTTAGTCTGATGTACTTATGAACTGACTACTTTCATGTGTACTTAAAATTAATTTGCTGCTGATCGTAAACCACTATCGGGTAGACCAACTGATGTAAAAGATTTTACTTTGCCAAATATTCTAAACAAAATAAGTTTTATTAATGCGACAATATATACCCTGGGATGATAAATCCTAATAAAATTAAGAAAGAACCATTAGCTCTTGCATCATTATAGATAAATGAGACAGAATAAACACTGCTGCTTTGTAAAGTGACTTATTACATATTAAAGTCAGGGTAATTAAGGTCAGGATTGGTCGACATTTAAATCATTCGTTGGCGGTTAACTACTTAGTCATCTGATTATTTTAGATATGGGGAAAATGGGCAACGCATATTGAGATCAAACACTTTGTATTGTAGTTCGTGTTACTAAGGTTTCCTTCTCGTAAACATTATGAAGGAAAATCATCACTCTTGACATAATATATTTAGTGAATTAAATGCTTTTTCCTTAGTTACATTTACGCAGCCTCTACACTTCGAACATTTTTATTCCAGTGCCCATAGTGGCGGAAAGCTTCCTTAAATTTGCCTGTTAATAAGTTTATCCATGTTTCTTTTTATTTTAATTTGCATATCTAACCTCTTGTTCAAGGCGGAGTTAAGTAAGGAAAAATAATTTTATTCACATTTAGTTTAAATTTGAGCAATAAAGAGAAAAATTGTTGATAGTTGACAGCTGCAATCTATATGATTTAGGTAATTATGAACGTGAAACTGCTATTAACAGAATTGGTTATGACCAACGCCGCCATAAAAACATACTTGTGCTTTGAGAAGCACAATGTTAATTATTTTATCAAACTCAGAGATCTGCATAATATTTGGAAAAATATTTCGTATACTGACGCACAGCAAACAAGTACTCACTAAATATTTCGGAGGAGATTTGTATTATCAAATGATGAACACTTAATAACCACAGTATCATGTGCATGATACTGTTAAGTTAACCTCGAATTGATCTTAGTGGGTATGCGGGTAGACGCGTTAGTTATATTATTTATCGCTGTCGAATTTCGCTCCTCAATTGGTTGGCAAAAGGATCCATATCGAAGCGTAACAATTGGTTGAAGCGGTGTTCTGATTTATGCGCAATCAGAGGGATACATTCAGAATCATTACCACAAATAGACCTAAGTGTTGCTTTCACGACTAGCTACAGCAAACTCAATCGCTATCCGACTTAAAAACCCGGAGATATGTACTCATAAGATACTCGTACAGGCCTTCCAACTGCCCTAGCCACAGCCCACCGTGACAAATGCGAATCATCGCGTTATGCCATCTGATTTGATCTTGAGCAGACCAAGCGTTTAGTTATATTGATCAGAAAGTTCGATCCGTTTCTTACATAATGTCAATCGATTGGTGTGTTGTTTAACCATTCATATCGTGGTGTATTAGCTTGAGGCTACAATACTGAAAACGCGCTCGTTCATTCCATAGTAGATTTTATGTTTTCCCCGGTAATATTTTCTCAACTGTAAGCGAAAAGTAACAATCTTTCGTGAAGTAACTTCGAGCAAGACAAATGTGGCTTATATGTGATATATATATATATATATATATATATATTATTAGCAGTCTCTAACATAGACATAGAGCCAGCGAAATCCATGAAACATGAGTAATAAATACGGAGACAACAAAAAAATGAAATTTGCAAAGAGGTTTTTTTGTAACTTGTCTTTTCGTTTTTTTCACACGCCGTTTTATCTTTTTTGTCTATTTAATATTTGCGTGGTAACGCAAGCAAATAAAAACAAACATTTGCACACAATTTCCTTTAGGCCTGTTTCCGTGCCATCTCCAAAATTGTTTCCAACTAGCGGTGTTCTTCTTCTTTGTTCCCCCAGCCCGTAAGACACACGGACCTTCGACAGCCAAACAGAAAGTCAGGGCTTTAATCATTTGTATCCACATGATAGGCTGTCTTCCGCGCGACGTTTTCCAACCTGATCGTATGCCAGCGAAGAGACCGTTTCGGGGCAGCCTTTCGCATGGCATGCGTAAAAGGTGGTCCAGCCACTTCAGTTAGCGCAGTGGTACCAATCTGACAAGTGGAAATTCCTTGTTAATCAAGACGCGACGTCTAACATCATCGTTGCGTACGTGGTACATCCATCACACTCAAGGTATTCTCCGCAGACACCCATTGTCAAAGGCCGACCTCCGACGCACGGCATTCACACGAATAAGCCGGCACTCACTCCCATACAGCAGCACCTCGCGAATGCAGGCATTGTAGACTCTGCCCTTCAACCATAGTGAAACTTCGCGGCGTCGCCACAGATGCCTCAAGTTGGCGAAGGCCGAACGGGCTTTGGCAGTGCGACGGGAAATACTTTTTCCAATGCTACCATCAGCAGCGACACAGCCTCCCAGGTAAACAAAGTTGTCCACTTGTTCAAGCTGCGTACCTTGAAGAGTGAGTACTTGAGCATGTGAATTTTAATCAGAACCAGGACTTTGCATTTCGTAGGAGCAAAGGTCATTCCATATTTTGATGCTTCAATCGCCCAGCGGTTTAGAACGGCTTGTGTACTTTGTGCGTCATTACAAAGCAAAGCAATATCATCAGCATATTCTAAATCGGTCACGCAGTTGCCAGAAAGAAGCTCTACAGCAAAACACTGAAAGCTCTCATGAGCGTTTAAAAGGACATCCCCGATCACAAAATTGAAGAGAAACGGGGAGCTGGGGCAACCCTGTCTTACACCCCTAGTGACGCAAAAGGTGAACAGAACTTACCATAAGTTATCTCTTTACCTGAGACATTACAATATAATGCTGGTAGGATGGCGATATACTTTTCGGATACTCAAATCTTTTGTAAGCAACGCCATAATGCTGACCGATCGACGGAGTCGACAGCGGTTTGGATGTCCAGAAAAACAACGATAGTAGGCTGACGGTAACGATGATGCGTTTCAAGGAGTTGGGGGAGGGCAAACAAGTGGTCTATACACACTCGACCGGGAAGGGAACCAGTCTATCCTTCACGTGATTTCAGTTCTTGAATCGGGGTTGGTCTGTGGAGTAGAATAGATGTTAACAGCTTTCTGGCAACGGACATTAGATTGATTCATCGGTGGTTAGCGCATAGGGCACGGGCAACTTTCTTGAAGATCGGGACAATAATTGACTCACTCTAAGCGGAAGGAACTGTTTTATCCCACCAGATCCTAGAGAACAAGGCTGTTAAGTGGTTGACAAGTGCTTTGCTCCCGAAGTTGAACAACTCTGGAGGAAGTCCGTCTGGGCCAGCAAACTTGAATCGCTTCAAGTGTAGGAGCTCATGGCAGACCGCAACTTCAGTGGGTGGTTTCATTGAGACGTTCCAAGGCGCGCAAGTAGGTATACTCGATAAACTCGCCGGCGGAGGACGCCAGCTGAATCGAGTGCAGAAGTGTTCAGCCCAGCTGTCCATATGCCTGTGTAAGTTGCTTATCGGCGTCCTGTCAAACTCACAAATGACCTCACTGACACCGGGTCTTTTGTGACCAATGTCCCAAATAACCTAGAAGAGCTTGTGAAATTTTCCAGAGAGGGCTGCTGTTTTCATCGCTGAAGCGCGCTGGGCCCACCAAGTTTCGCGATCCGCACGTAGGCTTTGCTTAAGTTGTTGGCTGAGAATGCGACGCAATGAACTGCTATTTGAAACAACCGAGGTAGCTCTACGACGATCAAACCATTCCAGTGAGTGTGCGGAAATCCAGCCCCTTAGTGGGCACCTTGTGATTCCCCAGGTTGAATGACTGGAAGTTTGCATCGCTTCACTCAGGAAACTCCAATGATTTTCAATGTCTTGTGTGGGAGCCCCAACGGCTGCATGCTATAAGGAAGCTATGTAAGTTGGTCGAGTAGAGTGGTCAGCTAAATCGTTAGTTTCGAGCGTATGGAGCTTTCGCTTTGAGGAGCCGCGGAAGGGCATGCAGATTTCCGCGCAGACCAAAACATGATCTGAAACGAGGTAGGTAGAACAAATCGATCTCTAACTTCGGACGCTGCCTCGCCATCTAAAGCTGATTGGTGAAGGAGGACGCCGCGTGGTTGCGCATCTTCTGGTATGCCTAAAATTCGTACTTACGGGAAACAGATCGTGGTCTACACATAACATAAGAAATCTATCAACTTTATCAGAACGGTTTTCATCAAGCGCGTAACCGCCACCAAGATGACGTTTGCACGGTAGCAGGCGACCTACTCGTACATTGAGATATCCAGCAAGTACGATAACATCTGACTTTTCGGCTTTGTTCAAAAGATTGTGGAGACCACGATAAAAGTTATCCTTAACCGATGTACAGCTGCAGTCGGTTAGAGGGTAGGCAGAAACGACTAACAAATGGTGCCTCTCTTCAAGATGTCTGATGAATCCACATGATCCATGAAGCCGAACCGCACACAGCCGGCTGTCGATTGGAAACCATTCGTGTCATGCAGTGTCCGCTTTGTCACTCAATGCGACACCGACACTAGCTTAGCCGGTTGTTGCTGCCTCCATGTCACTAGACAGATGAAGGTAATATGTGGTTTCAAGAGTAGCTGGGGACGACAATTTAACTTCGATGCTGGGATCCTGTAGTCGAGTCTGAAAGGCAACAAACATCTATAGCGAGGGACTCTAGAGTGTGTGCCAGACCAGCGTGTTGGCTAATCTGTAGGAGAGTCCAAATATTGAACGCTGCCAGATGGAATATATTACGGGATCCAAGGATAGCTGATGGCCGGATGATTTGGATACCAGCGAGACGGGCATTGGAAGGAAATTCAACTGGTTGTAGATTATTAACAAGAGAAAACTTGGCCTGTGGTGGAGAAGCACAAGTAGCAGCAAAAGTCATAGCAGAAGTAAGCGAGGTAGTAGTAAGTGCGAAATCCACGGTTTTCACCAAATGTACGATACTACCCGCTTGCCCAAGCCGAATTAGTGAGTTGTCTTAGGGGACGCCACCCCGAGCCTTGGGCTCAATAGCCCAACCGCAAGGCAGTGAAGCGAAGCTAGGCATTTGCACCCATTGGAGCCGATGACTGATTGCCCAGTTCATACGCCTTTCGTTTGGTGAATAACCAAACAGGAGCGTAATCTTCCCCATGACTTCAGCAACAAGGTGCTGGGATACAATGCTTTACCAAAGTAAAACAAGGGACAGTGACTTTATTTAGTGGCTAGTCACATCCATCACGTCGCCGTGTTATTAAACGGACAAATGTGGCTTTTCAAAGGGAGAATGCTCGCCAGAAGAAAACCCACCACGTCCTGGAACACTGCTGTCGAAATATTCGCCGGACCGAGATTATCCCGTACCACCCAGCTGGCACCTCGAAGAGGTTGTTCGGCAGGCCAGTCAGCGAATAGTATAAATTAACCTAAATTGTTAAAGTTATGAGGATAGTTGTATAAACATTTTTACGCTGAACCCCACCATCGCTGGCTGGTCACTGTTTGCCGTAGAAATGCTGCTTATCAATAATTCTTGAGAGCAGAAAAGCTCAATGGAATGTCCCTATTTATCTTATTTGGCAAGGCAAACTCTACTTGTCCAGTATTAATGTCTGCATCCAACAGTCCTGTGAGTAGTACGCGGTAACAATCATTTTTGCACGCCATACTTATTTGATTGCTAATCTGAAATGTCATTGAAAGCAGTGTTGGAATAAAAATTGAGGAACGGAATTTGACTCTTTTGAAACTCTTTTTAATCACAAAGGAAATAATGGTATTCAAGTGTTTGGATTGCCGCAAAACAGTCACCACACGCACAAAGGCCGTTCAGTGCAAGACCAACGAAGTTTGACTGCGTCTTGCCTGTTGCAACGTCGAAGCAAATTTGTATGAACTTCTCAAACTGATCTCCTCCTCGGTTGACTTTTTCATTTCTGACGAGTGCCAAGCGGCTGAAGCGGATAAAAGCTTCAAGTTTTGTTCAGCATCGCTCAGCCCTGTGGCCCCCGCATGAACAAAAGCATGACCCCCTCCCGCCAATTGCCGTTTCCAGCTCAATGACTAGGAACATAAGTCGCAGTAGAGACGCCTCTGCTTCATCGTCAGTGACCATCGCACGTAACGGAGTTAAAATCAAGACGATCATTCGCGCTGTCAAACGTGGCCGGGTCTTATCTGCATCCCTTTCTTAGCCGTTGACGCCTGCCAGTGGCAGCAATGATTTCAAAAAACCAAAACGTATGCAGCAGTTGTTAGCAGTAGCGCAGCTCCACCGTCCGTTGACCGGATCGTAGTCGTTCAAGGAAAAACAGTCGAAGAGCAACAGGGAACAAAGCAGAGCTAACCCTTCTTCCTTCGTAACCAAATCAAGTTATTTACAGAGTATGCCAACTGGAAAAGCTGACAAAAACAGCCCGCATCATAAGCCGCCTGTTCGTGAGAACAGCACAAAACCGGACCTTTGCTTGGTCGTCATGAACGCTTCTGAATCCGATAAAGGTACTGCGACTGCTAGGATAATGGACGGCCCGGACTTTCTAGTAGAAATGGTTTCCAAGCTTTTCGACGAAAGTGAGATGTGCATCGATATTGATTCTGCCATTTGTTACGGCACTAAGCAAGAAAGCTGCTCGAAAATTCGTGTTTCAAGGTTATCTACCAAAAGGAAGATGACGTCAGGTTCTCAGACGGACCTCAAATCTTAAGGCATAATCTTTTTATGTACACCGAGAATTTCTCCAGAAACTCTGGTACAAAGGAAGAGGGCTGTCGAAGAGCTACGGAGACGTCTGGCAAACGTTGCAGTTAATCTCCACATCGTGGATTTTTGCGTGGCACAGAAAGCACAGAGAGATGGATGGAAACCAATCCTCCTCATACCCAGGCAGCAAGACTAAGGAATAGGTTAAAAGTGATAAACGCCAATTTGCTTAGTCTTAGAAACAAGCTTGATGTAATTCAAGTCCTTGCCTCAGATAAACAACAGGATTTAATGGTCTTCACAGAAACCTAATTATCTTCAGACATACTAGACTCAGAGGTTTAAATTCCGAGGTATAACTTCTCTCGGGCCGACCGCTCTACAGTGAGAACTGTGGGTGGTGTGATTTTTTACTGGAAGGAGAGTTTGAGGGCACATCCTGTGGAAGCGGTCTGTGGCAATGATGCTGCTTTCGAGCTATTGTGGTGTCCGATTCATGACAAGTGTAGGTTTCTTATGCTCGGTGTCAATTACAGAGCACCTAAGGGGTTCGGAAGTTATTTACTTGACTCGATAAAGAAGACAGCGAGGACAGTGACTGTCTGATAAAGGGAGAATTTAATGCTGCCCCTATTGACTTGGATCTACCCTATTGTGCCCACACTCCTGATTCTTTCTATTTTCCTCCTCGAAACAATTCCTGGTTGTCAGTTGCTCCATCATCATCATCTTTATACACGTTGGCTAGAGGTGGGAAACAGCTCAGCTACTGTGCCACAATACATAAAAGAAAAAAGCAACAGTTGAATGCAGATGAGCTACCAGTAACAGATGGGAATCCTGCCGGAAAGCTACTAGCCGACTACTGTGCAGCAAACAAATTATTATGTTACATTATATCATGCTACGAAGTAGGATCATGGTTGGAGGGGAGGGTAAGAGGGCTGGGGTGGGACAAAGAAACTCACAGCACGAACGCCACTGAGATCGGCTCCCATTCACGTCAACAAGTATATCCAGCCAAACGTGTTCATCATATTTTCGACCCTAATCAGAGAGCCGTGAAGCTCCAACCGGGGCCGGTTTCGAAGTGAGTATGCTCATTCCTCTCTTCTTAGTAATCGCTTGGCCACCTCTCCTCTTCTTCCATCCACACCCTCCGCGAGCAAACGACGCATGTCGCGGGAGTCGGTAGGTCGGCATTCGTATCACCTGCTTTTAGATATCGGAGCCTGGTGCGTGTAATGACGGCATTTAGCCGTTCAGTTTCTTTTGCTGTACTGTAAACAAAGCGTCGAACACGTTTGTTTCTCAAGTGGTATTCCTACCAGATGTGAGCCAAACTGCGAAGGCACCGATGGTTGAAGGTAAATAGGCACTTTATATCTGCTGCTCTAAGGCGCCAGATTTTGCAACCGTACAGGAGGGTTGAAAGTACCGCTGAACTGTACAGTGAACCCTTTAGATCGAGAGTAGCGTCGCACCGGCGCCATAGGTGGCGAAGGCTAGCAAAAGCGCCTCTAGCTTCTGCTATACGGTTCATGATCTCATTTTCCATCCCAAGGGCCTTGATAAAACTTCCCAGGAAGTTGAATTTTTGTATGACTTTTAGCCACGAGTGAGCGCTGGAGACGATCTCTGTCAATCTTTGAGGAAAGCATTGCAATTCTTGGGTGCAAAGCTGATCCCGAAACGGGTGAGAGCAAGTGCAGCTTGGCACGTTTCTGAGTTACCACAGATGAAGGCAATATCGCCTACGTATTCCAATTTAAGTAGTTCTGCTCTTGGGAGTAGCTCCACGTCTTCTAACTCGTGTCCTGTGAAAGCGATTTCCATGACTTCGTCAATAGCGAAGTTGAAGAGGAAAGGTGACAGCGGGCATACTTGTCTCACACCGCGGGAGATATTGAAGGGCGAAGACAGCTGACCGTAAGCCTTCACACTGCCCGTGCTACGCGCGTACAGTGTGTGAATAATATTTACATATTTCTCAGGTACATCTTTCCTGAATAAACAGTCCCAAAGGGCGCATCAACCGAATCAAAGGAACGTTTGATGCCGCCAATATAGGTGACGGTGCTCCAGCAGCTAACGCAAAGGGAAGGTGTGGTTTATGCAACCACGAGCCCGACGAAACCCGGCTTCCTCCTCACGAATCTGGCTTTCCCGACCGTCAGTCACTCTGTGAAGGATTACAGAGGCAAATAATTTGGAGCTGATGGGGATTAGACTGATTCCGTTATGGTTGCCACATTCCGAACGCGAGCATCTTTTGAAGATCGGAATAATAACTGAGCGGCTCCAGTCGGTTGCGACAGTTTCCTGCTCCCACAGTTTCAGCAATATTTCGTGTAAATCATCAACAAGAGCAAGGCCCCGAATTTGAAGAGGGCTGGATGAAGCTCATCTTGTTCCCCGGCTTTGATCAACAGCACCAGTCCAATCTCATGTTTGCCTTCTGAGCGAGAGGGTGGATTCAAAGGGACAGCCCATGGAGCAGGGCGATCAGTAGACATAGAGGAATCTAAAAGTTACGGCCGATTAAATGGTTTTGCAAAATGCTCAGCCCAACGCTCCAGATATTTTGACAAGTTGTGGATAGGCTGTCCACTCTTGTCAAATGGTTTCGCTAACACCAGGTCTCCTGCTGACCGTTTCCCGTATCAGACGGAATAACTTTCGATGGTAACCAATGGCAGCTACCACTTCCATGTCTGATACACGAAGAGAACACAACGATTTGCGGTCTCCCTACAGGCTAGCACGAAGTTTTACCTGGAGCTCATTCGGAGTCTCATTGTGTTCGCGGGCATCGATAAGTTCCAGAGACCGCAAAGAGACCCAATGACCATGTTGGCGATTAGACTTACCACATAGGGATTTGCTTGCTGCTGGTAAGATTTGCTGAACATGCGGCCAGTGACCTTCAATTGTCTCCAGTGACCGCTTACTCAACCCCATGTGTCAGTGTATTTCTATACGCATTCAGAACAACTGGCTTCGCCAGTTGACTAGTGTCAATGAGCTCACAACATTAGACGTCCGCCAAACACATTCGCATGTCTGCATATACAGGCACATAGTCGGTGCCCACACATGTGCTCCAAATCGAACAACAGTTTTGGATGCAGCCTCCCCAGTGATAACCGATCGCAATTTGCTCGATTTGCGTCCATAGCTGGTTCGAGGCTGGTTGGCGTTACTTCTCCCTCCGGCTGGTGCTGTGTCAAAAATTAGTGCCCTCAAGTAATAAGCAAACATCTTCACACAAATGAAGTAACCGCTCACCCTTATCATTACGGAAGCCTACAACATGTTTTCCGGCCACATGCAACTCATCAGTGGATAATTTTCCAACTTGAGCTTTCAGATCCCCAGCTAGCACTGCAATGTTCGTGCTTCTTCTGTGGCGAAGGAGCTCGGTCAGTTGGCGGTAGAAGTCGTATTTTACCAAATCATCGCTAGTGTTCGTAAGCGCGTAGGCAGCGATGACACCTAATAGACACCTATTAGACACCTATTATTAAGACGCGACTTCAAAGCTCTGAACGAGTCAGTTACTCGGACAAAACACATCAGTTTATTGAATAAGACCAATCAAGCAGGGCAGTTTTAGCCCGGGGACTAAGTGCAATAACAACACCAGCTTGGTCGGTTTTCGAAGCTGCGTCGTCTACGGATAGGCTCAATGAGAAAGTGTTGCTGGTGCCACCTGAAGTGGATCGCTGAGTGAGCACAGAGCTCGAGTCTTGTAGGCGGGTCTCCGATAAGCAGCAGATATCGATAGAGAGGGTCTTTATAATTTGCGGGCAAGTGTTGCATGTTTACCGATCTGGAGCAATGTTCGTACATTGAGGCATGCTAATCCGAACAATGAGCGAGGGCTCCAAATGAAAGTCGATGAACTGGGCTTGGCCGCTTGTTTGGACATGGGCGTGTGGACAGGGCAGGAATGACGCTCTGCGTTTGCATGTGAGTTGAAACTAGAGGATAAACGCCTAGCAAAGCTTGATGGGAGAAAGCCAAGTATCAGGGTGTTGAAAACTGGTAAGAATGCATTGAAGTTAGAAGGGGACGATAAGGGTGAAGAAGCGTACGAAGGGGAATAAGAAGATAGGAAGGCTTGAGCTGTGGCATTCAAACTCCTATCCATCCTGTTCGATGCAGCGCACATGGCGCCGTTTGTTAACCTATGCGACGGCCAAAGCATCAAGAAACTATTTGCAGAGACCTTCATTGTTTTGCGTGGGCAGGAGACTGTCAGAATGCCCAAGCCTGGACTGGAGAACGATTAGGGTTCTCCAGTAAAACCGTTGGTTCAAAAATATGAACACAAGGCAGAGCGTTTGACAGGAGACTACAAAGAGTCCGTTTTAATGAATACGACGCCACCCTTCCTCATCCTGGAGGGTCAGGAGAATGAGCATGTCTGACTTCCAGCCATTGACCAACATGATATTGGTAACTCTGAAGTTGCAAAAAGCGTCACCCAGCATAACTCAATGGCTCGCTAATGCAGGCAAACATCGCACCACGGTAAGGCCCAGCCTCATTGTCCCAGCATATTTCAGCGCCTGCTAGAATATAATCTGGTCAAGTTTCATATGTCTTGGACATCGTACTGTCACTGGCCTACTCAGGTGTCTCCTCACTGATTGTACTACAACCTATTGGCAAATGTGATCATTGTGTGGTTTCTTTTGAATGGACACGCTGTCTCACCATTCATGACCAGAGTGTGTACAGTCGGAACCTCTGGCGTGCGGACCCACGCCGTCTGAGGCTCGCTTCAAGTACTCTAGATTGTAGTATTCCCTAGAACCTGGAGGTTGACGACGCCTGGGGCATCTGATACTCAAAAGTGATGTCACTCGTTGGTCAAATAGCCCCACTCCGGAAAAGGAAGCAATTACCCAATCGCCTTCCTTGGATCCATCATAAGTTACGGATCCTTATGAAAAACGTCGCAGAATATGGGATAGATTTAAGTTTACAACATCGGTTTTAGACTACTTAAACTCTAAGGCGGTTAGGAACAGCTGCACACCAATAAAAATTGAGAAACGACTACAACATGAATATCGTTTGGCAGAAAACTCTAAGACCACACCCAAAACAGTGTTCTCGTAGATAAAAAGGAGTACAGAAGCTGGGTGTGGGATACCTGCTCTGTATTCCAGCAATAATTATAGCTTACTTTATGAGGATGATGCCAAAGCTGATTTCCTGGATTTGCAGTATTCCTCCGTCTTTTCCACCGTGGCTCAATTATCCCGTAAATTTTTATCACATCGCCCCTCTACACTAGAGCATATTGAGCTCAGTGACGACTTGGTTATGTGACTACTTCTTGCATTTGATCCTAACTGTTTCCCGGGTCTGGATGATCCGCACTCTTTGTTCCTCAATACAGTGCCTCCTCATATTACTTCTCCTGTTGGCCAAATTTTTCGGCGCTACCTAGACGCCGCACCTATTCTGACAGTTTGGAATCTGGGTACTGTGTGACCCATATACAAAGGAGAAAAGCGACCGGATGTTGCAAACTACCGGCCGATCTTTCTGACGTCGACAATTTGTAAAATCGTGGAAAGAATTCTTAAAGGAGTCCTAAATCTTCACCTGGAGAACCTGCATATTCTCTCTTACGCTCAACAAGGTTCCCGGAATTTACGTTCCTGTATCACTAACTTACTTGTTGCGAGCGAAAAATGGGCAAGATCGCTGGATGCCGGTAAGCGTCAGGATGTCGATTTCGTCTACTTTAGCACGGCATTTGACAAAGTTCTTCATGGTCGTCTTCTTCTCAAACTCTGGGAATTGGCGTTTCTGGGAAACTTCTCTCCTGGGTCGCTGTCTTCCTGAATAGCCGAAGTATGTAACTTGAATTAAATGACATCTACTCCAATCCTGTTTTAATGTTTAGTGGGGTCCCACCCCGCTCTGTCCTTCCTCCAGAGCTCTTCAAAATCTACATAAATCATCTTCCATCTGAGCTCCAAACCGAATGCCTTCCATATGGTTATCATCTTAAACTGTGGCTAGAGGCGTCCAATATTGATGTTGCTGACCTGCTACAGATAACGCTGGACCGGTTGCACTGCTGGTCACTGGAGTGGCAGCTACCCATTAACTATGCTAAGTGTTCTGCGCTCCCAATTGGTGTCCCGGACCCATTTGGTGTTTATCACATTGGGGGATGTCTGCTCAGGAACGCAACCTTGGAGAAGGATTTTGGAGTTATTGTCTCGCAAAATCTACGCACGACTCAAGACACTATAAAGAAAGTTGCCGCTGATAATAGGATGTTCTTCGCAATAATGTGATCCATTTCCCAGATGACTCCAGAGATATTCCGACTTCTCTTCAGCTCTCATGTTCAACCAATTCTTGAGTACGGATTGGGAGCATCCTATCCTCTCACGAAAGGTGAACGCGTACTGATAGAATAGGTTCTGAGGCGGGGATCGAAATTCTTCATGACACTTCGGAACCTGTCTTAATCTCATCACCTTCAAAGGATGAGGTTTTTCTCCCTGGATTATCGTCGTCGCCGTGGTGACTTGCTTTACACGTGAAATTGGGATGGGATGAGATACAATTGTTATTTCTTTTTGTGCGGATTGTTTGACACGAAGCCATCGTATGAAGCTTTTTAAACCAAGGAGGCATCAGGTTCACTCTTACGTCACTTGTCAACTCGTATGTTGGATGACTGGAACAGGTTACCTGAGCTAGTCGTTAGTGCACAAACAGCGGAATGTTTCAAACGATTACTATACATTTTTTGTTTCACAAGCGTGGATCTTGCTGTGTTGATTGTGACCGCAATGCTCCATTGTGGAACATCGTGCCCCATCAACTCACGTAATCCCTACAGGGAGCGGGAAGTGATGGGGCTGACAAAAGTTTTCCTTTTTGCTCTCTACATACCAGTGAATTAATGAAACAATGACGATAGAGCATGCTTAATTTATATCAAAGGGTGTTATAAAATATATGTAAGCTAAAGATTTAGAGGCCTTAAAACAACCCAGATCAGAGGGAAAGGTGGTTGTCCTTCACCCAGACAAAGGTTCGGGTGCTGTAGTGTTAGACAAATCGGCTTATGTAGAAAAGATGATGACAGTACTGAGCGACCGCATTAAATTCGAACAAGACGGCACACCTAACAACCAAATGGAGTTGGAGAAAAGAATAGACGTCGAACTGCAAACGTTGTTAGAAGGAAACTTCATAAATGCTGCGACCACAAAATCCTTAAGACCCAGGGGTACGCAGACACCGCAGCTTTGTGGGTTACCAAAATTGCACAAGTTGGACGTCCCTTTGAGACCGATTCTGCCCATGAGCAATTCCCCACAACACAAGCTAGCTAAGTGGCTAGTAGCACTGTTGGAGCTAGTTAAGCGATCAATGGTTAAACATAGTCTAAGAGATACGTTTGCGTTAGTGGAACTTCTGGACGGTATCGAACTGCGAAGAAAATTCATGGCCAGCATCGATATCATCTGACTATTTACCAATGCGTCACTAATAGAGACGATTCAGATTATCTGTAAGCACGTGGTCCAGAACCAACTAGAAATAAGCATGCCAGTCTCGGAATTAGAACTACTTCTTCTGTTAAATTCATCAAGTGTCAGGTTCTATTTTCAAGAACAAGGCCATCGCCAAGTGGATGGTGTTGCAATGGGCAGTCCAGTGGGACCGGTGGTAGCAGACATTTTCGTCGCCCATCTGGAAAATCAAGTCAGGGACGAGATCGAGGAAACAGTGTTGTTCCGTAGATATCTGGACGACAGCAACTAACATTTACCCCAACAGGTCACTAAGTTGAATGGCTTACACCGAAACATTAGAGGGAAAACGGAGCGCAAACAACATGATACGCTACCGTTCCTGGACATCCTGATAGAGCGTAAGAGTGACGGTTCAGTACGCAGATCAGTTTACCGCACGGTAACGTGGAAGGCACAATGCTTGAACTTCTACAGCTTTGTTCCCAAGAGATACAAACAAGGTCTGGTGAAGACTTTCTTCAACAGAGCTAGAAAAATATGCACTGCTGACACGCTGGAACAAGTGGTGTGGCTGCTAACCAGCACCCTCGTAAACAATGGGTACCCACCGTCTTTCATCCCTCAGTTTAGTGCTGAGAAAGAGAAAATATGTGTGCCCACGGTACCGAAGATGAAGGTAACCCTGCAATTGCCATTCAAGCGCGACGACGTATGCCAGGTTTTTCAACGCCGATTGAAATCCCCAGTGGCGCGCGTATATCCTGCGGCGGAACCAGTACTCATCTACACAACGAATCGGATCCCTACTCCATCGGTTCAACCCCCGCTGTCGCTGTCCTGCCATTCACACATCCTTTACCAATTTACATGTATTTGCAAGGCCGAATACGTGGGCATGACAGAACGACACTTGAAGGTGAGGGTCTCGGAGCACATGCTGGCGTCAGTGTGTAAACACGTTTCGCAGATGGCCACGTCCTCCACCTCGAATGCGAAGCCATGGAAGTGAAATGAAGATTCATACAAATAACCAGCTTCATCAATCGCCCGCCATCTGCTGGCTGACAATAGTAATGTAGACCCAGTGCGGATGTTCCGTGTTATCTATGCATCAATGAACCTCCGAACGTTACCGTATGCTAAAGCCGTGGCTATCAAACAACCCAAACCAACTCTGTGTGTGCAGAAAGACGCATTTGCGACCCTGGCCCTGCCATAGTAGCAGGAAGGGAACAGATGACAAAGTGACATAAAGGTAGGCGTGTACAGTTCGATCAATTTGCCATTTTAACTGCGCTCACTTCATGACGCCATAAATTCACACGTCTTAGTAAGCACGCGAAAATATGCAGAGAAATTTTTCAGGAATTGAGTCGTGCGGGACCACTGAAATGTAGAATGCAGCTCCGTCACTTCCCAATCACCGTGGGTTTTTGCGCAACAGCAATCGACAGGTTAGGTTGTCACATTTGTAAAGAAACAACAAGATCCCCGCAGATTTAATGGTTCAATGGTGTATGATGGGATAAAAAGCATAACTTTACAAGGACAATAGCATGGATATGCAAACAAAAATTAAAATCAAAATGTTCCAATGTGGAACGTGAAGTATCAGTGGTTAAATAATTGCTCTTTAGCAAAGTATGGTGTATCGTTTGTCACTAAGATGAAGATCTAAGAGTCTTTCAAATGTCCTCATGTCTGGTGCGTTCACCACATATTTTGCTAATGCATTCCAGTGAGAACAGAGTTTAATTGAGTAAAAATACTTTCTACCATTCAGACGGGAGTGCTGCGTCATTAGTT
>CALYDF020001541.1:0-28194 GCA_944474145.2 Dicrocoelium dendriticum
GCCAATCAACGAAAGGTATGTTAGTAGTCTGGTCAGAAAACCTAAGAAGGCTGAGAGCTTGTGCGACGTCAAATAGACAGGGCGGCCTCGCATCACCACGAGTAACATTTTTCCTTATGTGGTTATTCGTGAGGTATCCAGAAGCTTTGATATGATCATTCGTCAGATCAACAAAGTATTTTCTGTCTATTCAATTTTGAGAGAAAGGAAATTCCGAAGTTATAGCACTCTTCAAGTGCAAGTTTTAAAAACATATGCTTCTGAGAAGAGGCTTGATTTTGCCGCTGGTTTTGGTAATGCCATGGACATCCATTCAATTCCTTTTACCCGTGAGGCAGTTTCTGTTTACATGGTGCGGTAAATCAACAACTGTAGGCAACGTGTAATCCACACCGATGCAGCGCTTCACACATACAACATGACGTAAAGCTCATGGTGTGGGCTGGGTTCAATGGCCAAAGAATCGTATGACCATTTTTTATTTTATTGTTATGTGACTGGTAAACTGTTGTTTTGCAGGACTAATAATATTACTAAAAACATTGTACAAGGAAATACTACAAATATTTTTCATTCTAGAACTGAAAGCCGCTGAGTTATTAAGTAACGTTTCAACATTTATAATAATGCACGTTAGCTAAGGTGTAAGTTCCTTAGCTACTGTGCCGCATTACATTAAAAAAATAAAAAAAATGCAAAAGTTGCATACCAGCTGAGCTACCATCTACAGGTGTGCGTCGTTCCAGAAAGCTACAAGACGGCTAATAGGGAACTAAAACAGATTTATGTAAAATTATATAATGTTACGTAATGAGATCGTGACCGGAGGTGAAGGCTAAATGGATGGGGAGGGACAAAGATACTCACAGCAGAAACGCCACTGATGTCGGCTTCTAGTCATGTCAGCAAGTGTATCTGTTTCTAGCACCACCTACAAGTCCAAACGTACGTGCAAAGATTTCAATGCGCCACAAGTTAACTGGCTACTGCTGGAACCTACGGTCTAAACTGGACTACGCGAAACGTTGTACTCTATGCATTTCAATGGCTGCATCACGTATGTCAGAGCGCACAACAGAAATGCCAATACCTAAGTTTTACTATTCACCATGGGGATCCATTCCAAGTTTGCACTCAGTGACAGTCCACTAACGGGCCGTTACCAAAACGCGGCTTTTCTTATCGTGAATGTTGAACGATGCAAGCAATTCCAGCACAAAGTTGCAATCGAATCATAACATTCACCGAATTGATTGGGATGCATTTAAGGAACTTATCCGCGCTATGAATTGAGAGCCATCGTTCTGAACTAACAGTCAGACTAAAGCTGCCGCTGAATTTGTCAACAAGGTTGCTGCGTGTACTGATGTACTGGCACCCGTGATAAGGAGCCGTACTTATAAGCAATGTGACAAACACACACAACTTAACAAGGATGATAGCAAACTGAAGAAATTTGGGGCATCTTTTCACAAGGCGTTTTCGCTACGCATCATATATATCTTAAGCCACATTTAACTATGGTTACTTTTTCCTTGCATACGAAAGTAAGCACTATGTAAGAGATAGTTGAGCATTGCTACCTGATTTAATACAATGCGCACAATCACGGCCGATACCAACGCTACGAAACTGGTATGGTAACAAACGCTTGCGCTTCGTGATTAAATGAAATAAATTTAGCTATGCACGAAAATAGGTGGGAAGTGGTAGAGATTCCCTTTGTTTGCTAATTACGCTAAACGATCCACCAGAGTTTTATCACGCGGAGCATTCGTGTATGTGACGGAAAATCGAAATGATAGTGGGTTGGGAAAATTTGCACCCACGTTCGGTGTAAGTTGCTCGGCGATTCTTGCTGACAGTCTGCTCTCAGTACGTCCACTGTACTTGCTACCGCAAGTACATTGAAAGAGGTAAATAGATAGAAGCGAGCATTTCATATACGAGGCAGAAAGGTGGTAGTTTCCAGGTGTCCCAACATAGACCTGAACAGCTAGCATTCATCGAAGGAGACTATGTTTCCCGCCAACGTATAAAATCCGTATTATCTTAACAAAAGTGTCTTTAACGCTGTAGTCGGCTAGTTCTCTTAGGATACGCTCGATTACATTGGCCTGGCATTTTGCAAAATTCTGGTATGGCGCGCCTGTCATAGAAACAATTGGTGGAAACGGGATGCCTTCCTTGTAGGTTTTCTGCGGTCCATAAAAATAAGTAAATCGATATACTCGAGTGATCGCATAGTTAAATGTTTTGCGTTATTCGCTCCCACCGTCGTTATGGTCTTTAATTCAGGAGCGTTTAATTTCAATACCTTTTCGGTTTTATCGCTGTCTGTCACATCACGAACGAATCGACTAGTCTGCGAAAAATGTTCGCATTTTCTGGAGATAGCCTTGTATTTTCCGTTAGGAGGAAACCTGATCCAATACTTTGTCTCAGTAGTACAAATGTTTCATTGCGTTGCTATTACGTTGAGAAGTCGCAATGAATCATTGTGAAAATAGGTCAATTATCGATGTTACTAACACATAACGGTTTGGCAAGTTCTACCATAGTGGACATTAAGCAACCGCTTATCGGCTCATTGGTCTCTCTTCAACTGAGCAGACGCACGTGTTTATATACAAAATAAGCCTCGACTGCTAATCTACCACATGAATTCGGTAGAATAGAGAGCGAAACCTAAGAACAAGGATTCAATTTGGGGGCCACCCACGGCAGTACGGATATCCGAAGCTCTGATGCACTGGCCGCCGCAGAGGCTAATAAACGGCACCCTATCTGCTGCAGCTAGCTAGGTGTTAAGGGATTTGCATGCTAGGGTACATGCATTCCTCTCTTTTAATAATCTTTGAGGCTGTTTCTTTCCTATCGTCCCATTCCGCCTCAACTTTTTCCTCATTTTAAACCCAAAACTTGTCCCTCCTCTAACATGCTTTGCTAGGCTTTCACCTTCTATTTTTAACTCACATGCAAACCCGCAGCGTACATCCTGTACTTTCGACAAACACACGGTCAACCAAGTAATCCACCACTGTCGAATTTCCTTGGTAGCCCTCGATCTTCCTTCAGATTGGCATGCCTCAAGATACGCAAATTTCTACAGTTCGGTCAACAGCAGCACTTGCCCGAACTTAAGAGACTCTCTCCACCGATCTTTGCTGCTTATCGGAGACCTGCCTGCAAGACTCGAGCTCTGTGCTCACTATTCGTTTCCCTTCGGGTGACACTAGCAGTATGTTCTCATTGCTCTTATTCGGTGACGATAGAGCTTCGATCACCGGCCAATCTGGTTTTGGCATTGCCTTGAGTCCCTGGGCTGATGCTGCTCTGATTGCCTGGATCCCAATCACTAGCAGTACGTGTGTGGTCCGTTGATCATGCTCGTTCAAAGCTCCGAAGTAGCGCGGGACTAATAGGTGTCCTTTCGACATCGCTGCCCTAGCGCCACAAATTCTAGCAGTTATTCGGTAATAAACGAAAATTACTGCCAAATCACCAATCTCCATCAACACAGAATACGTACAGACAACGTTGTGGTGACGAGGGATCGGAACGCTCAAGTTAGCAAATTAGCCTTTGAGAAACTGCATCTGGGTGGCTAGCACGGTGTAGACACTCATAATGATAACGGTGAGCGGTTACTTTATTATTAAGAGGGTGCTTGCTTATTTCTTTCTGGTATTAACGTCAGACACAGCGCCCGCCGGAGTGTGACTTGGCGCCCATCAGCATCGAACCAGCCTTGAATGCAAATCGATCTCATTGCGATAAGTTACCGATGTAGAGGCTGCGTCTAGAACCGTCGCTCGATTTGGAGAATACGTGTGGACACCGACCATACACTTGTGTGCGTGGATATGCGGATGTATTTTGGCGGACGTCTACAACGCGCTGTGAGTGCATTGACACCAGTCAACTGGCGAAGCCAGCTGTTCTGTATGCGCATCAAAATAAGCTGACTTGTTGGCTGAATAAGCGATTACTGGAGACAGTTGAATGTCACTGGTCGCTTGTTTACTAGACCTTACTAGCAGCAGGCAAACCCGCCCTAGTGACCGACATGGAGATGCACGTTTGACGGTCTCTGGAACTTACAATGCTCGCCGGCATGTTCTGGCTATAAGCAGACACAATGAAACTCGCAGAGAGCTCAGAGCAAAACGGTGTGCTAGCCTGAAGAGAGACCGGACCCATGGTTGGGTTTTCGCCTCAGAGTTGGAAGTGGCTGACGCCCTTGATAACTATCAATATTTATTCCGTCTGCTACGGGAATCAGGCGGCACGAGACCTGGTGTTAGTGATAAAAGTTGGGACAAGAAAACAGACTCTCCACAACTTGTCAAAATTTTGAAGTGTTGGATGAGCATATTGAAAGACAATTTAATCGTTTGTAATTGTTAAAAATCTCACTGGACAGTAATCGCCCTGCTCCGTGGGCTGGCACTTTGATCTACCCTCCCGCTCAGAAGTCGAACGTGAGATGCGACTGTTAAAGTTGAAGAAGGCTACGGGACCAGATGATCAAGATCCAGCCCTCCCTAAATTCGGAAGCACTGCTCTTGTTGCTCATTTGTCTGAAATCCTGTTTAAACTGTGGAAAAAGGAAATTATTCCAACCGACTGGAGACTCTCCGTTCTACTTCGGAGCGTATAAAGAGCCTCGCGTTTGGAATGCGGCATATATAGAGTAATCAGTCTGATCCCCATCGCCTCCAAATTACTTGACCCTGTAATCAATCACAGACTGGGTATCGCTCGTGAAAGCCAGATTCGTAAGGAGCAAACGGGGTTTCGTTAGGTCCGTGTCTGCATTGATTACAACATAATTTGGCGTCAGTCGTTGGAGCACCGGCACATATAGAGGTGGCCCAAGGTGGTCGTGTTCCTCGACATAAGAGGTGCCATCGATTCGGTTGATCGATGTGCTCTTTGAGACTGTCTACTCAAGAAAGGTATGTCCGAGAAATATGTAGTTACTATCCGTGTACTATACGCGCTTAGCACAGGTAGAGTGAGAACATACGGCAAGTTGTCACTGCTCCTCATTATCTCCAGTGGTGTGAAACTAGAATGCCTGCTGTCACTTTTCCTCCTCAAATTCGCTATTGTCGAACTCATGGAGATTGCGTTCAAAGGACATGAATTCGAAAGTGTGAACATACCCTCAGTATGAGGACTTCCATGCCAATCTTGGACGAAGGCTTTGCACTTTGATGATGCAAAACAAAACTCGAAGTAGCTGACAGCCAGTACTAATATATCCAGTAGAGTTTAGCACGTCTGGAACAGTCGCAGGTAATGGAAATATCGTCTGAAAACACAAAGTCAAGAAATCGTTCTCCTTGGAGAAGCTTTACATCTTGTAGGTCGTGTCCTCTGAATGAATCTCCAAGAGTTCCTCAATAGCTTATTTGAAGAGAAAAGGTGACATCTGACATCCTAGTTTCACACCACTGGATATACTGAAATGCAAATACATCGTTCCATAAGCTATCACTCCGCACGTGCTAAACGCGTATAGTGCAAGGATAATAACTATATATTTCTCAGGCACACCTTTCCTGAGTAGACAGTCCCAAAGGGCACATCAATCGACCGAATCGATGGTTGCATTTTTGTCGAGGGACAAGACCAGGATGGGCCGCCTAAATACGTGCCGGTGCTCCAACGACTGACGCAAAGTGAAGATGTATTAGATGCAGCCACGACTCCAATGTCGATTTTATGACGGAACTATTATCTATTCTCTTTCGTTTGCTCTCAGACACAACTATCCAGCAACGCAGATGCAAATACAGTTCACTAGCATTCCGATGGTGAGACTATACTCAAAGGATCAGAGGCCTGTCCACACTAACTCAATGTGTACCTATTCACTGTTATGCCCTAAGTAGAGCGTAATACATTGAGGGTATGAGAACGCTTCTATCTGATCGAACGAAAGACCCCACTTTTTCGGGCTATGAACTGGAAGCGGAAAAACAGTTGTATTGATTCATTCAAAATTTCCTATCAGGTCAAAAATTATCCAACCAATTTTTGAAAATTCATGCTTAACGCAAGCATCAGACCGGAATGCAAATATCTGAAACGTTTAAAATTGAACCAGAGAGACACTACATTCGTCAAGAAGGAAGAGCTAAAACGTGCCCCGCGTCATTCATGTAGCGAACTGTACAGACTCTGAACAAGAGCCAGGTCGAAGATGGAAAAAACCATTGATGAAATTATCGCCATACATGAAACCAGCTTTAGTCATCAAGTCACATACACGGTGGAAAAGTAAACCCCTTCAGCAGCTTTTCATTTTGAACGAGAAAGGTATGCTTGAAATTCTCGTGCCTGAATGTTGATTGTGTTACAATGGGGTCTTATCATCAAGTCCTAAATACCGTATTCATACCAGAAGGGATAATAAACTAACAATATAGGCCTAGAAAGAAGACGAAGGCTGGTAGATGCATGCATTTCGTATTGTCTCCTCAGTAGCATTAACAATAACCGATAAGCATAGATATAGCTAACAGTGGGTGCAACCAGACAAGCTTAAGGTGCAAAACGAATGACGGAAGTTCACACCTACGTCAGATTCTATGTTAGCGTAGACCGCCGGCTTCCTCGATAGGCAAACACCTATTAGTCTCGGGTCATCAATTAGAGCTCGGCTCAGCGTTTAAAGTTGTGTTACGTCACCCTAATCCCCGCTTCCTTCGGTTTGCTGAGGCTGTCGCAATAAGCCGGATTAAGTCAGCCTTGTGTGTTCAGAAACAATTTTTTGTCAGCCTAAAGCTGCCTTGGACGTAGGTGTGAACTTCCGTCATTCGTTTTGCACCTTAAGCTTGTCTGGTTGCACCCACTGTTAGCTATATCTATGCTTATCGGTTATTGTTAATGCTACTGAGGAGACAATAAGAAATGCATGCATCTACCAGCCTTCGTCTTCTTTATGTGCTTTCCAAATTGTTGAAGGGAACTAACTGCTTTAAATATAGGCCTAGTTTTAAAACGAATGCACACAGCCTTCACAACTGATTCCTTATTTTTAAATGCCTAGGGACGTGTTTAAATCGTTCCTAGCGCATATACTCTACCAGTATCTACGTGTGAGGATAATACCTAACACTCCTGTAAAACGAAAATACCTTGAAGCTCTTAACCATCTGGTTAGTAATGATAAGGTCTTATTCATTCGGCTAGATAAGGTGGTAGGCATCGTTAGCAAGAAGAGAATTGACTAGTTTTGCAAAACTAAAGGAATACTGGCAGATGAAACCACGTTTCTGACGGCCATAGCTGAGAGAAATAGAACAGATGGAAACTTAACTTATCATCACTATTAAAATTTTTTACCAAAAAATTGTTACGGCAATGAAGTCACGAATGAAACATTTCTGCCTATAAGAACGGTTATTCCGACGCTTTATGGGCTACAAAATGTTTCAAGCAGACCGTTCCCTTCATCCATCTTGGGTATGAAAAGCCCTCCAGCTCGGTGGCTGGTTCTGATTCTTACGCCTATTTTAGAGCGAATCGTTGTGTACAGTGTGAGGGACAATTTTGAGTTTGTGGATGTCGTACCTTATGTTAATGTTACTAATCTAACCATGTGCTTGCTCGACGTCATTGCACTCTTTAACTACGTAGCAGTAGTCGAGACTACGTGCTACACGTGTGGGTGGGTTAATACGAACAACAATGAAGTTGGCATAGGCAAAGTGGTCCTATGAAAATATTGCTCAACTGCACAATCTATGTTCGGTTTCTATTCGATGGCACATTATACCGGCAGTACGATGGGGTTGCAATGCGCTCCGCACTGGGTCTGTTCCTCGCCGACGTCTTCATGGGCATTCAGAAACAGGGAAAGCTAAAACCAAAGATCTCAATTCTCAGATTATGTTGCTGTTATGTAGGTGATATTTGTGCCATGCTTCAATATTCTCGAAAAAAAGAGTAACTAAAAACACGTTCAGCCAAGGCTATCAAGCAATAAATTTCACCTGCGAATTTGAGAAAATAGGTCGCTATCTTGAAATAGATGTTGCCCTGCAAATACTTGATAGGCTTGCGCTGCAGTGTTTCGTCTATAAAAAAGCAGGTGAAATATGCAGTACACAGACTTCCACAGTCTTTTAACGGATAAGTTCAAAGGTACCTTAATAAATAACAAATTGATCTAAGCTGAACATGTCCGTTAGAAATACACGCTTCCGAAAAAGTTGAAGTGTATTCGATTTGTGCTAATAGAGAAAAATATATGAGGAGCATCATCAAAGCCAACACGGAACATGAGAAGAAACAGCCCGTATTTTGACAGTAGAAATTAAGCCCATCTTCCTCCAGCTGCCATACAATGGTGAGGTTGAGACAGAATTCTATCTAATCGTTATTGTTTACTCTCAGACACACCTATTCAGCTGGGTAGATGGGTATATAGTTCAATAGCATTCCGTTGGTTAGACTATAATCAAAGTATCAGAGGCCTGTCCACACAAACCCAATGTGCATCTGCTCATTTTCATTTTATAGTATCGAACCGTTTAATGAGTGCCGTTAATGAATACTTTAAACTCAAAAAGCCTATCCAAGTTTCAAATATTATAGATATAGCGTCTAGTGAGAGGACGTCATCATATTGCAGGCTAAACACTGTCAGTGACAGTAGAAGATAGGTGGTGCTATATCCCAGCTAGTTTGTAAATTATGTAGCCCTGTCAACGTCCCTCATGATTCAGTGGCTTACGCTGCTGGCTAGTTGGCATCGGCCTCTAGCGGTCATGGGTTCAATCCTCCTTAGAGGACCATGGGAATGCGCGCCATTGACGAGCCCCTTTAGGGCGAAAAGCGCCTGGCGCTTTTCCGGACTAGGCTCTGTTATGTAGCTTGTGAAATGTCAGAATGAAAGGCTTAACAGATCTACAACTAAAATCCTGCTACTAATGAGTACTATTGAGATTGCTCGAAGCTTGATCTGGCGGCGTATTCATAGTATATCGGCCCAGAGGATAATACAGCTTCATGTTTACCGAACGAGTACAGAGTATTTGTGCTGTCAGAAGATGAAAAGGAAAAATTCTTTCGGATATAAGAAGGAAAACATGACAGGGTCGCAATTGAAGTAAGTAAGCTGGTGGGTTGATTATACCAAGAAGATAGGCATATTTTTGTCATCCAATAGGGATAGTTTGCAGCTTTCAATGTCCGTTCAAATTGCGCCGACCCAGTACAACTTCTGAATAGAATACTCAAGTAGACTGATATTTATTAAAAAAATCTATTGCTTTCTAAAATGTCTCCATTGACTGTGATATCTGATGACTAATGATTTATGGATATCAACTTGTGAGATATACGGCAAGTTCAATTAATTATGTCGGCTTTGCACAAAATACGACATCCATTTAACAAAGTCTTGACAATGCAATACTAAGACTTCAACGGACGTGAAGCTGTGAAAGAGATCAGCTAATAAGTTTACCTGCATTGCTTGCTACGTAGCCCCTTAATGGGTCGTCCTTTTGTCAAGCCAAATATTACTTCTGAGAAACCAGTCCTTTATTCCTGTGGCACGTGAAACCGAAACTTATATTATTTGATAATAAATATTTGACATCGTTTCTATCGGTCAGAAAAGTTAGGGGAAGCAACCTCTAATGTGTCATCAACATTCTATTTGTTTATTTACCTAGGGTTTGGCCGATATAACAAAACTATATGCGGTATAAATCTGAGCACAATCCTCATTTTCGTTGTCCTCTGCACTACTGGTGTTTATTCCCATTTATTCCCTATGATCCAACAGGTGTAAAGCAAAATCCATTAAATATCTATGCTCAATTGTACGGCACAATTAGATGCATGTATCAATCCGAACGTCAATTTTTTGTTACCTCGATAATATTGATCGGTTAACAATGATAGTATATAGGACAAAAGGCTCTGCTTTACACGCATTTTGGGTAGTCTTTTGGGTATTCATAAACCGTTAATACAAATGCAGTTATAAGGTCTTCCATTAAAATATTGCATTTATCCAAGTAATGAAGTCGCCCTGCACTCTGAGCCTTTCAATAGCTTCAGTAGGCGAAAAAGTAAATGCAATATGTTTACCGGAGTGCATCATCCAACCCACTTTAAACGTGGCAACGGTGCGCAAAATACCGAGTTGGGAGAAGGTTCCACGTTTGACACAAACAAATCAAATAGTAGTTTTACGGCAAGCCGGACGATTGTAAAGTTCTCCTAATTAAAATGATTGGCTGCTAACGTCTCACAGATGTTGCACTAACAGTGGCACACATGTTACGTATTGTGTAAAATCAAATAACTTAAAATCAAGTCGCCCGCTATTCGACAATACCCGCCGCTGAATACTCTCAAACGTTTCAGACTCTGCTCGTATTAAGGTGGCGCATTCCAATAACGTACTTAGAATCTTGACCTTAAAGTTGGTCCAGTGCAATTAGGTCGAGCTTCAGCCATGGCTGCCAGGCGTGGATTGCGTATTTGACATGGAGGTGAAAATACACATTCGCATCTCTCTGGAATTAATGTGTCTATTCTTTCCAACGGCCGTCGTAGCACGGCGACGGGTTGGTTACCATGTTTCAATGTCTTTGCTGGTTGCTTGGAACAACCGAAATAACCTGAACAAGCCCGCCAAGGTCGCGTTCGACGGATGATCGCTGCACTACTTGTGTTCCTTCCAAGTAGGAATATGTACTTGGTGTCGTATTGAACGTACTTTGCATTTGTTCACATTAAGCTGTAGCAGATTCCAAATTGACCACTCATGTACTCTGTCTGGGTCACAGATAAGTGAATGCTGCTCCGCATCCGCCTAAATCGGTTGCCGCATTTTGATGCCGTCACTAAACAGCTGGACATTTGAATGAATTAACGGTGCTAAGTCACTGCGTAATACTTAATGTAATCGAGTAAAGTACTGAGCCCTGGGGCACACGTGCTTCAAGGATTTGGGTTCAGATAAAGAAATCCAGAATCTGAACCTGGTGGTTGCCGAAGAATTTGGCGATTTGCTCAAGAGAGTTCACGGAGCGAAAGTATTGGAGCACGGAAAAGGAATCCGGCGATCTTAGCGATTAAGAATCGAATATAACGAAACCAGGTATCTGAGATTTAGAACACATTGTTTACTAAGAGACAGTAATTTGATTCATTGCGGGTGAATAACAGATCAATCCATCAAAGTATAAAACAATCGTTTCTATCCAAAGGGCTGGTCAGTAGTGTGTGTTCCCTCAATCTACCCCCGTATAGCAGCATACGCGTGACCGCTCTTAGCTACTAAATTAAGCATCAGCTAATGGGGAGAGAAGTTCAAACAAAATTAACTGCAATCTAATCGTAATAACACCCAATCCATCCTTCATTTCCAGGCATTTCCCTGTCATGCAGATGACGGTGATTAATCTTCCACTGTCAATAATTTTCTCGATATTAGCTGTCAAAACAAAAGGCAGGATATGAGGTTTGCAGAAGAATCATTCACCATTTGAACATATTTTAGGAGACAATATTCTTATGTAGTTATGTCTGCTCAAATCTTTATCGAAATCAATATGGACAGCAATATTGCTCTTGCATTATTAATTTATACTGGACAAAAGGAATTGTCCGGATGCGACGCCAAATCCGGCATACTTATGCAAGAATAATAGTAAGAGCAATAAATGTCGTCTACAGCGACATTAAAATCCAAAGGGCCGGTCATATTCCGTAGATATGCAGCAGTGCAAAATGGCATGCACTTATAATACACTTCTTGATCGCGCCGTCATGCTGGCGCAATGTGTCCGAATACGAGCAGAATAAAAGATTGCAAGATTTGTGAGTAATGAAACACCAAGTTCTGAAGGAACTTTTATAGATTCTCTTGGTTAAAATGTATACTTTTACACATATTCTAATTAATTACTGATATCAACAAGCAAGGTTATCCCGAGAACCTGAGCAGATGATGCGTTGCAGAGATGCGTTGGATTTTTCATTGGATCTGGGGCAATAACTATAACTTGCCAACATTGCCATCGCCATTTCAAACAACAATTGTGACCACACTAGAGATACAGACTTCTTTACAAGTCAGAGTGCTTACATCTGTTTAAAACAAATCTAATGAAAATGCAGCTAAATTATCATTAATTGTTTAGAGGAACGACCTTTTACTCCAAGCATCATCTTGCTTGCAAAAGCTGGTTATCACTATTTCTCTAAATTACTTGGGCAGCGGTGAACTGAATGTGCCTATCCGTAAGTAAGTGGATCCAACTGGGCAGCACAGATTAATGCAGATATTTATGTAGCTATAATGTCGCCCGCACTGCTACATTTGCTCGCTCGTGAAATGCAAATCGTCCATGGATGCCGTGATCGCGTGTGCAAGCACAAAGGCCAGGAAATGTTGAATGTTGCAATCAAGGGATTAGAACAATGTACGTGAAAAACAATGGGAACGTTAAACTATTTAATCTGATTTAGGCTATTGGCTATCCTTACATGAGAACAGCATATTTACAACTGGGTATCCTAGCACATTTTAATAATATTTGCAGGTTTCGTGCCCAAATCTGAAACCTACCTCAGGATGAAAATGGAACTCCTTTTGTATTCCTAAATAAAGTACGTCGATTTTATATATTATGCAGTTCTGGCTGTGATTTCCCACATTCCATTTTCTGACCTACGTTGCAAGGCCACAATAGTGCTCGGAAAAGCGTTAAATTTAAGGCATCTTGGTAGAAGTTGCTTATTTCTGTTTTATCACTTGGACTTCTGGTAGAGTGAGCAATGCCGTTCAGCTACATTCGGACGTGCCAAGCAGACTGTGAACAGAATACAAGTGGCTACTCACACCACACTTGTTTCTGGTTGTTAACGGCTCATCCGTGACTCCTCATGCAGAAATGTTCCCAATTGTGCGCACGCGCTTGCTTGCAAAAAGTGACACGAACCGGCATGACCACTTAGGTATACCATCACCCGATACACGTCAAATCGATGTTTGGATGGAGACTTACGGTGAATACTGCCGAGTGAACACAAAATCGAATTGTCATTTTTTCCTAATATTATCAACAATATTTATAATTGTCACTATTTGACAAATTGCTTGTGTTGACGATTTATGTTAACATACCTTAGTCGGTAAGTTTTAAGGCAAACATTAGCTTGAACGAATCCCTTTGCATGCTGAGAAGGAATGTACAATTTTGTAGTATATACCATCGATATTTACATTAAAAGACTGGCTTATGATGGACGGTATCGTTGTGCATAAAATTATTGGCGGTGCGCTTAATGGACAGACTAGAATAATTCACGTTGTCTGTCTCTGACAATGATGGCGCAAAGGAACAAAGACAGCGTAATCTTTTCAAAGGCACAATGCAACCTGGTCGTTTGAATTCCGGATTACTGTTTATAACTGCGACAAAAAACGGCTTCCAACTGAGAAGCTGTGTTAGGAGACTGAAGGTTATATGTAATTTTCGGAAGAACCATTTTGTCAGATTTAGCCTTGTGAACTGATTGCACTGCCTAATTGGTGACGCAGTAATTTTCTGTATTAGTGAACAATCATATATTTGTACCGGGTTAGAAGTAACTGCCTCTAAAGAACCATATAGCCTGAAGGGCAGCATTGAAAACTTACGCAAGCAAACACTTGATCGTGATTGAATATTTTTTCCTGATCTGAAGGAATTCACTCGTTGTTCTTCAATTCATTTCTTTGCCGTAAGCTCGCCTTCCACGACAGAGCTGTTAATCAGGTCGCTGTGTAAATGTCCATTATCCAGTGAGGGCAAAGTCAATACGGAATTTTGGTGAACTGAGCAAAGTAGACAAATATCGGCGACTCTACTTGACCGTTGTTCTGGCTAAAGCACTTGAAAAGCTATTGGAAAATGTATTCTTCTGTTTCTTTTATGGAAACATCACTTGACGCTCAGAATGCATTTTTAGTGTGTATCTCATGCTTCATCAACCGACTTGTCACAAGGCAAAAATGGTTGCAATTGTTGAAACAGGGGAAGTCGAGAGACGTCGTTTATATTTACATTGGCTTGTTGTATAAAACGGAGAACCATAAGAACCTCCAAAGTCTGAGTACATGCAGAATTGGAGGCTGGATACAAGTAGGGATAGAAAAATAAATTTTTATTCGGAATTGGCGGGTTCACACCTATACCATGTGTACTACAGGTTGTCTTCTAACAGTGTTGTATAAGAACTTACGGTGCTTGGACTCATATGTTTCTTTATCTATAACAACGATATGCGTCAGGTACACCGAGAGACTTGTGCGTTGTTTGCCGATGATTTCAAAGTGTGGAGATTACTATGCGCACACGATATCAGTAACACGCTTTAGAGGGAACTTCGCCTCTCCAACATTAGCTTTCAGCTAATTTCGGAGCTCCTCCTGGTATGCTCTTACGTTACCAGCTTTATTCCATGGACAACACGAGCTGGTCTTAAAAGTGGTATTCTCTGCTTCGGGCCTTCAAGCGCCGATTTAACGATTGGTTTAAGTTGCTTTCCTCAAACCTATCTTTTAACTATACAGCCGCTGCTTTTGTACGCCCCAACTGCATGTTGTCTTACTACCCCAGGCGAGGTGTGAAAGATTGAAAGTGTATAGAATGTGGCCACCATGCACATTCCCATTTTTGAAGGCGCGCTCTGCGAAGACCGATGAGAATAGCTGGGACTTAATAGCCTGTCTTATAATCGACTGCAAGTTTAAAACTTCGCGACATACGGATTATTACACATTAGTTCCTACCAATGACTAGCCCGCGGCTACACATGCGGACACCAAGCAGCAGAAGAGGATACCGGTACAAACTTGTAGTATCGGAACTAAAGCGATTTGCCCAATAACACTGTTTCGAGAGCAGATTTGTAAATATATGAAACGACTTACAGCCACACATAAACGAAGCAGCGTCGGAGTAAAAATACAAACATTCCAGGAAAGTGGATTTGTCGTAGTAAGCCATCCTGAAGACCCGCCGGAATAACACGTTAATAAAATTAGAGGAACTTGTTATAGCTATTAAGATATATTTGCTTGCTTCATTCTTAGCGAATACAGTATTTGGATACGGTAAGTTCTTTGCGAATATTTTCTATGTTATAAACAAAAATTGTGGAAAAGACCTTCGAGAAACACACCTGAAAATTCCTTCCGCAGGAATAGGCGAACAACACTCTAGTTCATATACATAAAATAACCATCCAACCAAGCTATCGCAGAAAATCGCGTGAGATTCTCCTCAATTAACTTAATGGGCATTTTTCCAAACAGACAGTATACGTTACATACTGTGAAACGATCATTTGTATCCTTGATGTCTCCTTTACTGGTCTTAAATATAGGGTTGTATCAGATTTTTCCAAGATTTACCATGCAAAATTTTCGCACCTACGCCTGTTTATGCTCATTCCATCAGGTCAGTCACGAATTTCCAATGCGGAAGATTTAAGTTTACTAACGGAACAATATCTACCGTCGGTTTTCAAATTTTCCTCTGCTACAGCGCAATCACGTGCATCAAGTGCAACACAATTCCACATTTATAAAGGGTCATGGAACTAACGCTAATCATAATGTGAGCTCTACTGAAGTAACCTAAATTAACCCCATGCGTAGCTCCATAAGCCGGGTGGAGTTAACTACATCTTCCTTCACTGCTTTCGCAGAGTGAAATAGTCCTCTTTACGAGTAGAACCGCGGTTTATAAAGCGCGCACTTACTCTCACTGTTTGACCGGAATTTTACGTGTGCCCGAAATGGAACTTGCGGTGAAATGCGTCGCAGAACGACACGGAGTTAACCATAGATTTGACCTGTGCGCAGAGCGATGGATTAATGTAAAAACTACAATCTTCGGCGAAATGGAACAAATAAAATCGCTTAAAAATTCCTTTTGATTTTGTTTCGTTCCTTTTTACCTTATGCCGTGGCTCGTTGATCCTTAGTATAATTCTCGTGCAATTTAGATGGGTTTTACAAAACTTGAAACCCATTCATATACCACTAAATATCCTCATTAGCTCCGTAAAAACGAGAGAACCTACTTTTAATTTAAGAAGAGATAGAAATCAGATGAAACTTTCGCAAACCTTTACTGTACGTTAAACTGTGGCCTATTGATCCTTAGTATAATTCTCGTGCAATTTAGCATGGTTTCACAAACATTAAAACCCACTGATAAACCAATAAAAAATCCTCATTAGCTCTGTTAAAACGAGATAACCTACCTTTATTTCAAGAAGAGAGAAATCAGTTGAAATGTTCGCAGACTCTCATACTTATAGCTTACATGCTCGCGATCAAAAAAGAATGGTGTTTCCTCTGTCAATTCTTCTGTCACAAAAGCATCAGTTACCAAAGTGTAAAGCGAACAGCAATATACGCCTTCGAATTCCCAAAGCTTCTAATTACCATAACGATATCACATGTAAATATTGAGCAATACTACTGATCTTACACTCCCAGTAACAAAGTAAATTGCATTATTAGAGAATCAGTTAAATAAAAAAATTTAAAAAGTTTCTAGTAAGGCAAATAAAGCGATCGACAATTCATGATTACTGAGAGATTTCTGAACAACCGATTAGTTTATTTGATTGACGGACTTTTAACTTTAATAGTAAAGCTTCTACAGGCCAAGTGATTTGTTACTTAGTAGGTGCGGCTTTTAGAACGAATGAGGGAGAAATTCGTGATATATGAGATATGGACAAGCAGACACTGATCCAATAAATCTAAAAGTTGTCAGTCAGAATGGGGCTAATTGTCGAGGTTTCACTGTCCGTCATTTCGTCAAGTAACTCCTTGGTGAATATGATGACGATGTCACATTTTGCGTACCAACCTGACCCGCCTATCAACGCTCTTCAGACTGGTCGAGTTAAGATTTCTTTCCATGCATTCAAGGTTTCCAACCACTATATTATTTTCACGCAGCTACTAGCTTCGGTGATTTCGATTGCCTCGGCAATCATCCTATGTGGCTTCGCTCGTAAACCATTCCCTATAAAGTCCCATACAAGTTGAATGTGTAAGAACGTAGGGATCTTTACATAGGCCACGGTTGTTTGGACGTATTTCAAAAATAACCTCCCAACAATATCTATAATTTTCTGCTTTCATTCTCATAAGATGAATGTGTGGAATGTAATCACTACGCCAGTTAATGTTAGAGTAATTCAATCAGACCCAGATTTGGATTGCTCTTCGCCAATTCAATAGCTGCCTCAATTTGATGTGGGAAAATTTATGGTGTTGCGCTTATGGCGCCAGCTATCGGGCTGTCATGAACTGGGCAGTCAAGAACTCCAAATGTTTTTTAGCAAAACCGATCTGGGTGTTATGATTCCGGCCGGCCTTTTCTGTTTCCACTAGCTTACAAGGAACTCAATAACTGGGAATCAAGACAACAGTCTCTTATAATGTGCTTTTGGGTGATTCAACCAGTCGATTTTTAGCAGCTTCTCCGCTCATACATATATCCATAATTTGTATATTACGTTGCCGCGCACCCTGGAATAAGATAGCCTTTTGACATTTACTGTAAAAAAACATGCTAACATTTTTCGTAATTGTTCAGCGGACAATAAATGGACGATGGCGTGGGTACCTCAATTTGAGTGGTCACAATCACACAAGCGTAGACAAATATACATCTGAGAAGACATTATTTAAGCCGCGGGATAAGTAAATTCGTTTGGAATGCCGTTGTAATTTCTGTTGTGCACATGCATGCAAATCCGTAAATGCTACATGGTTGTCGGTGAAAAAACGATTGTGAGTAAAATAATTCACGACCGATAATTTGCCAGGATACGTTCCAAATTTTTACACCTATTGCAATCGTTAACACGTGAGACGCTATTCACAAACGTCGCATTCTGCATCATTTCTAGTTCCAGTAAATTTACAGCTTTTAGACATTTGCGTCGCTCACCATACCGTATGTGCATATTTTTGTGAATTCCATTACAACATTTTACTTTATCTTGCATACCTTCCTACGGAATATGTTAAGACCCGGATTTTTGCCCGCATAAAACTATTGATTAAAACTTTTGATAGGAAGTGAAAATGTTATTTGGGGATGATATGCTTAATTTCAGTGTAGTCCAATGTTAGATATAGGTTAATGTTTCACTAATCTATTGAAGTGAATTTTAATAAATTTGATAGCACGAACTATGAAATCATCAATATAGCAAACCAGGGCTCAATTAACATGTTTTACAAGTAGTTTTTCTTCCAATGAAAGATTCCAATGCTCGTAGTTTTGTTAAGCACGGCCCCTATATTTTTATTTATAGCTATCAGGCTTGAACTTTGCCAAGTTAAAAAACAGCCCTCCACGAAATTCCGGTGGATTCCCCGGGAGCGTGTAGGCATCTTTGAAACTCGAATTTCCTTACGACTCTTACACAATTTGCTAAAGGTTAACACGCGAAATACTCTTATAACCTTTATCTTTCTACATGTATGGGCTTTGTGGTCTCAATCAATATAACAGGAATTCATTGTCACCCGTTAATTGTGCATACTTTTTGCTGCATGAACTGTAAAGAATTAAGTTGCATCCATCAATTAAAGGTAGATGTGTTATTGGTATTCAATTAATTTGCTATGCACTGAGGTTTAGATATTTTCAAAGGCGTCGAAATTACCCGAATTATGTTCAATTTTGCGCAAAAATTAATTAATGAGCATCAGAAGAATGGATAACTTTTTGGAACCGATGAGAACTTGATGATATTGCTTCCACATTATCTATATATTAGGTGAGCTGTACGGAAACTGCCATAGATTTGGTATAATCTATTTGCTTTTAGCTTACTAACCTGCATTACTATTGCCCTTCTAAGAATAGTACGCTTTTCGGATCCTCAATATTGCAGTAATATTAATGGTAATTAATTATAATTGTACGGTATAATTCTCGTGGTACGGATAAACATCCCAAAATGGAATGGAACATAATTATATCGCAACAAGCTCAGGTAGGTGAGGCTGTCAATTGTTTGGGTTTTTAAAGGGTTACAATAAAGTATCTATTCGAAAATTTGTACTTGGGACTTTGTCGCGCTGTGGTACCATTTCGCGGGTATTCTCACTTGATGGTGTTCAGTACAGCTTGGTGGTGCCATTATTGCGACGGTTTGTTGGGAGGGGGAGACAGTATAAAAAGGATAAAATTTATATTTACCAATCAAAATTAGATTAGAAACACACAATCGAACTTGATAAACTAGAGGAATACAGCTGGAGGTTTTGATGATTGACATGTTAAGAAAGTGCAAAAATAAAAAAGTGACTATTTAGGTAACTAGTACATCAACAAATTCAAGTTCCTTTATCAGAAAAATATAGGCAGGTAGGGATTAAGAGCATAGGGTACTGTCAAGACATTCCTTTTACAAATTATGGAGTTGAACTTATCAATTTGTGTACTGTGCGGCCAGATTGTTAAGATTCCTGATGAGCTTAGTTGCATTCATTTCAACTTTCACTTGCAGGTGACTGTTTAATGCATCTAAGACTATCTATGGAAAATTTCATGTTGGAGAGGGGGAATTGTGTGGATAAGCAGACAATGAAACAAAAGCCTATTCACTGCATTCAAAATTTAATCAGTTCAAGGTAGTGCTGTAGCATAGGACAACAACAGGGTGATAAAGGAAGTGTGAATTTTTGGATTTTTGTTGAAGAGATATAGGGAAGATGCTCCACTTCTAAGATTGAGACTATGGTCTAAGTAGTAAGTTATGATAAATATCGGTACGACCGTAAGACGGTAGAGATGAAGTAACTAGTAACCAGGATCACAACAGATGTATAGCAGAATGAGGAAGGGTAAGAAAGAACACAAGGCTAACTACTCATTCGTGGAACCGTTTCCCGTGGACCTGCTCCCAATCGGGGTAGTCTCTCAAGAGGTTTCACCCGCACATCCACGCACCATCTGTTCAGGCATCGGTGTGTTTTAAAAGCACGCTGGCCACTACAGATTTTATTTACTTGTTCTTATTTTCTGGTGAGCTAGAAACTCAAACATTCAGCTCTTCGCATACATGATGACAGAGGTCACCGGTTAGAATCATATAACTTTACATGTGGTTTCTGCAGTTCAGATTGGACTGTATTTTTAATTCCAGCGCACTTTGACATGCACCAGTGCCATGGGAGAGGAGCATTTTTACAATATACCAAGCAGAGATAAGCCAAGAGATAAACTTTGTTGATTCGCCACTCATAATTGGGACTTCATAAGTGGCATTTTCGAACATTAACCTTAGGTATGATGGAGTGGGGTGAACATGCATAATAGGTCATATAGTTTTTTGATCTGATGTAATTAACACATCTGCAGACACTTGAAGACCGAATGGTTTTATTAGGTTCTGCATAGTGAGAAAAGTCCCAAGTTGATGTTTAGTTTGTTTGGGTTTTCACTTGCTCATACGTTCTATGGTAGCTGGTTCCTTTGGTGAGTATATCTTACAATGAAGAATTTGAAAGGGATATTTCAGTTTCCCTTTTTACTGGTGGTTAGAAACCCTTATTTCTTATGGGATAAGTTGAGGATTTTGCAATGTAAGATCTATACTGGTCGTGTACGCAAGGCAATTTAGAATGTGGTGAAAAATTACAACATTATTTCGCAGGCGGCGCATCTATTGAGGGGCTAGTTAAGGCGGTTACAGCAGTCATTCTAGTTCAAGTTGGTGAAAATATCGATAAGGATTTTCGTAAAAGAACGTTGGATATTTTCTAAAGGTTTTCGATCCGTTCTGTGCTGGTGGACGTGTTAGAACAAGGGGTTCAGTAGAACAAAGATTTTGTGATGTAGTCTTTCCATCGCCCTGGTTTTACAATCTAATCTGAGAATTGCTTAGTAAAATTCTGCGAGGCACCAAGATCCCAAACTAATGGATTTTGGAATGCTCGCACCTGCTAGGGTGATGAATCCCTACGGTATGCAGCATCTATACAGAAGCATTATCGACATTTTAGCAGAAAATTTCATGGACCAATTTTTACCTCAAGAATATACCGCTGCTATCATGAGGAAATGAGTAGATGATTTTGTTATCTTCCGCAAAATAATATGATCGTCCTAGTTTGTTTGAATTACATATGGTAATTATACATCAGGAGGAGTAGAGGTCCAAACAAACTGCCGTTGACAACTCCGCTTGTAACTTCTCTCGAGGAGGAGAGTTGATGGCCTATTTTAACACTCTGAGTCCGATCTTCTAGGTAGGATTAAAACCACCTCCGAAATGAAATACTGTCTTAGTAAGAGTGCAAAACGAATAATAAAGCTTTAACTGGGAAGCCATCAAAAGCTTTAGGCATGTCCAGTAGAATGACACTAAGTTCCATGTTACCGTCAGCAACTGATATTATGTCGTCGAAGAAGTGTAGTTAACATGTTACGCAGGATTGCTTCATGAAAAAGCCGTGTTGTGCCTTGTTTATCAAGGTTAAGCTTGTTACTACTTGAACAAGTCCATTCTTGACAATTCGCTCCAGTGTCCTTTAGGCAGCCGCAGAATGATTAATGGTGTAATAAATCGTCATTGATGATAGGAAGCTACCTTTGTGTTTTATTGCTATTATCGACTGTTTCCACTGTGCTGAGAAATATCTACTTTTTGTGGATAATGTGAAGAAGTTTTACGTCAGCGGATGAACGTTTTGTTTCCATAATTGATGGTAGCTGGAGGAATATCATCGGATCTTGGATAAATTATGGGTTTTGTGGCGAATATACTCGTTTGAGCATCACTCAGGCTCAAGGAAATACTCAAGAGCTCTTCATTTGACTTCTGTTTTAGAACAATATGGGAAATACTGATATCCGTATTTGATGAGGCAGCATAGTTGGAGTTCAGTGCTTCCAAAAATTTGGCTAACCTTATCTGCCGTTGAGCCATTTTTTATTGTCAGACTTTATTTTGATGGCTCTGCATCGGATCTCTACTTTTGAGCAGTTTCACCAAGGTGTGTCGCTATTTTGAATTTGTTAAAGCATTGTTTTCTTCATTATTTTACGCTTGCATTGCCTTATGATTTAGCTTCAGTAGAGTCATTAGGAAAATATGGTAATATTGAAAGTTATTGCTTTTGCGATACTGGGAGTTAAGTTTCTTCAATTTCGTGGTTATTTTGAAGCATGGCTTGCATTCAATGGTACGATCATGGAGGTTGTTCCACTTTGTGGGCCTAATAGGTCGGTACAACAGTTAGAATTGTTCAAACATTCATTCGTCGTTAAAATGTGATCCTAATTTAAGAATAATATGTCCCGAATTAGGGTGCTGAGGAGATTAGCATATATGATCTTGTCAATGAGATGTACCCAACGAGTAGGCTTATCATTCACTCGTAGTTTGTTTGCTATTTTAATCTGAACGCTGCATAGCACAGTATTGTGGTCGCAGACCACTAGTTGGGCGTCAGTACTGATCAGCACTGACGGAATGTCCATGGTAAACATCCGATCAAAAATGTTGGCTTTTCTTATAGGCAGAAAATCTGGTTGAGTCCAATCATTGATCTGCAAGTTGTGGATTATTCCCATGAGGGTCGCTACACTTTAATTTTTGGCTTCTTCCAGTTCCCTCTCGGTAAGTTAAAATCTCCACATAAAATCTTATGTTTGTAAAAAATAATTGAAGCAGCGTTGATAGTATCAACTAGTTGTTGGGTCTGGTGATTAACAGCGCTAACATATTTATACATGCAACCTAGTAGTACCTCACTTGAAGTCATTGCCAACCGCAAGGAGGCTTCTAGATTACTGAAGGTCAGAGTATAAAGAGGTGTCATTGGGATATCATTTCGAAAGTTTGCGCTGACGATGTTTTCGGAATAAGTATTAGTCAATAGCTTGAAGCTGAGAATCACTTATGTCGGAGTTGCATCAATTTGTAGTGATAAAAAATGGGGTCATATTGCAGAAGAAAGTCCTAAGGAAATGCAATTAAGCTAGTAGGAAATGAATGCTTATAACAGTGGAATCTAGAGTAAATAGGGAAAGAGGTGTTTCAGGGAGGGTTAAGAAGGAATGATTGCTATAATTGGTATCATTGGTGCTCCATGATTAAGCATTTGTGATTTGGGGATCTATAGCTTGTATTGACTCAAACGAAGAAGATATTGGAACACAAAATCATCTGGTGATTTATGGGGCCTAGTGGAGGAAATCCCGGAGGAAGTGAGTAATGATGGGGATATGATGTCCTAGAAAAGGATATTGAGGGATTTCCGTGAGAGGGAGGGGCGACGGGGCACAGTATATTTATTATGGTAGCAGCTGCGGAATGTCATTTTGTGGACTAAGCTATGCCTAGAAATTTCAGAATTCCGGTTACTGACAGCAGTTCCACTTGTATTACTTGTGCGTAGATGGAATGTTTTGAGTATTTTGGTTCGTCGCAGTCAGTTGACAATTCAGATAAGTCAATTACCTATCCAGAAAAGCACCGGATGGCCGTTTCGCCCTATTGGGACTCGTCACTGGTGCGCATCCTTCGGTCCTCTACGTAGGATCGAACCCATGACTGCAAGTGGCCGGTGTCAACTAGCCCGCAGCTTATGCAACTGCGCCATAGAGGACGGTAGCCGACCATCACGAATTGTTAGCTAACTGCTATATAGCTCGATCCATCTTACATTGCCACGCAGGCACATGCCATGCAGATGACAGCCGTTGGCCTTCCGGTGTCAGGACTTCCCAGTTACGGCAGATATGTCGATTCATATCTGCCGTAACTGGGATGTCCTGGGTTCGATCCTCCTTAGAGGACAGAAGGATGCGCACCACTGAAGAGGCCAAATAAGGCGAACCGACCGTCTGGTGCTTTTCCGGAAATGTAGTTGACTTATCTGAAAGTCCCACTTGTGTCAAAGTGCGGCCAGCGTGGGTTCGAAAACAGCTACTGGGTGTGAGGGGATTCAGCTGAGTTTCTACTATTGGTCCTAAAACCAAGTTTAGTGACACCAGTTGGTGCACGAAGTGATTTATTTCGGCAGTGATTTAGCGTATCTTACCGATGCTCTGGAATATGTTGTGGTAGAGGCGTTGGGCGTTGCATGTCAGCATGTCGTGTTGATGGAGAGACATTCCGTGAAGTTTAGTGATCTCTTTGACTGGGGGTTGTGCATGTATACTTACATTAACTATGACATATTTCTTTATTGCGCAAAGCCATAAATAAGCAATTATCTTTATGATTCGTCACTGTAGAGGATATATGTTTAGTGCACACACCATCTTTGATGCTCTCGTAACTCGTAGATGGAGCAGCCATGATAGGGTTGGTTTCTGCTGTTATCTCCTTGAGATTCAGCTCCTAGGGGTTATTTCATTTTATTCGGCGATGCAATATGTGCAGTGCTGTTCAGTGCATGAGCAGCAAGAATAAAGCTATAAGTACCTGGAGGGCCCCTCAAAGATACTGACGATGTTCTGTCAAGGTCCACTTCAATGTCTACTCGGTGAATTGATAGATTGTGAGTTTACACACTTAGAGGCTTCTCTTTAAGATTTAGCCCTGTTTCTAGCCACTTTTGGTCTTTCTTGAATTAGACGTTTTGGAATTTGTTCCTTGCAGTAATCAGCGCTTTGAATTCCTGAAAATTATTCTCAGTTGTTTCATCGGAGAACTAAAATAAAACGTGACACGACTGTATTTTTCCATTTTTCCCAAGTATTCTACAAACGCAGTTGGACCGATCCGTGATGCAAGTGGTGAGGATGGCGGTTTTAATTTATTCGATACTCAGTCTTTCATGTATAGTAAATATATATTCACGATTCTGATCTGAGCACACGCTGCTGATTTCCAGAGGTCATAATTGGTAGAAATGAACTGGCCCAACCTAGCCTATAAAAATTTACTTTAGCTGAGTGTTTGGTCACCCACGGAATGATAAAATGTAGTCGTGATTAATGCAAAATACACTTTCATTTGCAATAAATTGGTATTCCATCCAGGAGTTTGATGATTTTGCGCATATCAGGAAGGATCTTGAAAGTATTAGCAACGTGCTTGGCTGCGCTTACTTGTAATTCCCTCACTGCTAGTCGAGGAGACATTTAGGTTTTTGACTTAGCAGTAATTTACAATAATTGCACAGCTTGTTAGTTATTATTGAAAAAAAGAACGGATAATGCTAATAGTAGTAATAGATTCGCAGGTACGTCTAGAACTCAAAAACCGACCAGCAAGTACTTAATAATTCATGTTCCACGGTGTTTGTGTGTTAGTTTTGGACAGGTAGTCGTTTCGCATGTCACCGGTACGTCCAGCCAAGATAAATAAACAAGGCTTTTAAGACTCACACATTTGGTTCATTCGTTTAATATTGCAGTGTTGCCCAAAACCATTTACAGTAATTAAGTGCAAATTATATCCGCTTCACTTTCATCCACGTGATCGGCTCAATACACAATTTTCCTAGAGTATTAGGTTGCACACGCGCTTAGAATTTGTAAAACGTGCCTTGACCTAGATTAATTGCATTTCTCCAACTACATTTGACTGAGATATATTAGTCCCATTTCAGATGCCATTGGCAACACTTACCGAGTTATATGGCAATTTTAATAAACTAATTTACTTCGTAAATTAACCTGCGACTAACTAAATGAAAATGATAGTCGGCGCTGGAATCTGTATCAAAGCATACTATCACAGTTGAATGGAGCGGTTGTGTTGGTAAGAATAAATAAACCTTTGGGCATAGATCAACGGATATATTTGCTGCACAGATCTATAACGTATATTTCTCCAATGAAAAACATGATAAACATTCGTGCTTTTCTTAGGAAAGCAGAGAAGCTTGGGAACTGGTGGTAACTTGAAGCTGAATTCCGCAAGCTCTGTCCAGATAAGATTTCCGCTAGGGCAATAACATTGTGCTTTTGAAACTTACTAAAATAAGTAGCGCATATTTGTTGCGCCTATGATTCATATTAGGTATATGCAGCAAAATTTTATTCGTCTGCTTTGTGAAGCTCATCTGCTGTACTTATGGCCTAATTATCCTCTGATCTGCAAACCAAACCTAAATTCACCAATTTTCTCTCTAAGATGATTCGACAGGGACGCGTAAAATTCAATATCTTTCATGAGCTTGTTAATTGGCAGGAATTACAAAGACATTTTGGGTCTAGATTGTCGCTATTTTGCCTTGAGCAGAAAAGCATCAAGAAATGCACGCAAACAGTCATGCATTTTCACCTGTATGAATGGATGTTTAAAACTATCTTTAGAAATTCCTCAATAAATTTTCGAAATTTCTCTCATAACTTGTGACACTTCATATGCTGAGCGCATCTTGATAAAAAGACTAAATCAAAAAAGATAATAAATGTAGCACTGACTGTTAGTGTCTTAAAAACCATGTATCAATGGAAAACCGGTGACTGCTACTTATATGTGGAAAGGCTTGTGCACGTTATGTCAAAAGATATTTAAGTGCAGCAAACGAGTATCCAAGTTCAAAAATATGCCACAAACAACACTAATCATATGACAAAACTTTGATTTACTCCAAATGAAAAACCCACGTTTTGCGTCATTTTCTTAGGCTTGTGTGGCCCTAGTCTTTGTACATTATGTCTTTATTGAAATGGTTAGAATCGTTTGACCAAAGGATAAAAATGCAGGCCCATGTCACTCAGTTGCCTCCAGCTCCTCAGGAAGACTTGAGCTTACGTATGTTGTGAAGTAGTCGACGATTTTGTGTTGCTTTACGTTTGAGCTCCTTGAGTTAAAGAGTATCTTTGCATTGTGGTCGCCATCGTGTTATCAAATTATAAACAACTATACATCGCAAATATTTCCTTACTTAAATTCACCTTCAAGCGACAATAACCTAATGGATTAAATCGGAACTAAACCCTTAGCATTTCTTTAAACGACGTTCAACATATATGCCTCAGCGTAAAGGGAGAGCCACCTGGGCCGGTTTCGCTTAGGATGAGAAGGCGAATGAGCTTGTTTGGCAAGCAAAACTGTAGAAGGTACTCATGAATAAAGCGTAGCATTTAACGGCCATCCATGTTTCGTTGCTTAATAGCTGCATGCATAGTACACCATTATATAAAATAGCGTTTAATACCGGACAATTCCTTGCATACGCAAACGAACTGGACAAAAATTGAAGGGGTTTTGTGGAAGCCATTCATTCATGCAGTAATAAAGCAAAAAGGTGGATACAACTCAGCATCTAAATATATTGATTACTTTTTTGATGTTACAATTTACTGCCCATAGCTTACTTTGGTATTCAACGTGTGCAAATTTCCTTATTTATTTGTTTGCATAATGTTTCGTTTTTGCAGGGTTGGTCGTAGATTTGTCCCGTTAGATAGTATTAGGCAAATACTCGAAAGAATGACATCTGTTAATGCGCAGCTTATTAGACAGCGTATCGGTAATTTTCGTCGCACTTCCTTCTGTTTGGCTCTACAAAAGCAGTCTTCCCAGGATAGGACTGAATTTGATTTGCCATTGATGTCCGTCTTGAATTTGTCCAGGTTGGATGTCCATCGATGTATTTATAGGACGAGGTGGTTTTGTTAATGGTATCCGAAGGAAAATAAGATTATCCACGGTTGAAATAAGTATCTCTCATAGAAACTAAATCGGAAGTACGATAGCTTGGGTTTCTTAGTACTTGTGGGATATACACACACTGAAGAGCATGGTAGATATGTATAGAAATTATATATTTATATATATATATATGTATATATACGTGGAGGGAGAGCTCATATTGCGCTGAAGCTGGTGGTCGCTAGATCCGGACAAATGGTCTACGCATTGCTGTTATTGTTGTGCCATGGGCTCATGTCCTGGACTGCTCCTCGTAGCGGCCGCTGGTTGGGAGTTGGGCTAGGTTCTTCTCCCTGCTAAGATCCACGACACCAATCCTCATGATTCAATGACCTGAATGGCTGCTAGACACGCTGCTTTTGGTGTATACCCTTAAGCGAACGCTTTGCCTAAGGAACCAAATCGTTCTGCTCTCAGGTGGTGGCGCCCTGCCAGTATCCAAGTCCATCCTCTTCGGAGGTTAGGAAGTTGTCCAAGGCCTTCTTCCTGTAACAC
>CALYDF020001542.1:0-45044 GCA_944474145.2 Dicrocoelium dendriticum
CCTGGCTGTGCTGGAGAACGTATAGTGAATGGCGACGAATGATTTAATGTGTGTCCTACAATAATTTATGCGACTGAGTGCTCTGGGAGTGTACGGCCGAAGGTATATCTGTCCACTAGGTAAAATTATCTGGACATAAGAGACCGTGTGAAAAATCGATCTCGCCTGCCACTAGCTCCTGAAGGTTAGCCACAAAAGGGAATTGAGATGACATATGCTGGAACTTGCCAGGCGGTAAGTCGACTGGAATGCCGCCGGAATAAACTACGCTTCAATTTTTTCAACCCTGGAACTCCATTTGGACAAGTGTCATTTCCGCGCCAAACCTACCCAATCAAAAACTACTTGAAGCTACTTTACACAACCTACATTACTTGATCTTTCTTCTAGTCATTCAGTGACCACATAGAGCAGAAAAACATTGTGCTCACTAACCTCACGAAATCGGGTAGACGGATATACCTTTACAGAAGAGTAATAGGGGGTGTTGAATGTTATAGGTGGAAATTCGTCACATCTAGACTCACTCAAACAGCTGCCACACGCCCGAATATGCACTGTACGCGAGTTTCATCCTTTCGGGAATCATCAACAGTGCGCATTCCATCGGACCGTTGGTAGGGCTCGAACCCGCAACTCGACTGTTGCCAGTCCGTGGTTGAGACCACTGATCTACGGGGGACTGCAACGGCCATCGTGAATAAATCACTAGATGTGATATAGCGCCGCCCACTATCCACTGACTTACACATTACTGCAATTCAGAGGATAGGGTAGCACCCTCACCAAGCTTACCAAGCATAAGCCGCAAATTATCTTATGGCATTATAAGCATACTGATTACATAAGAGCAGTTGGGGGAGTTGAATGTTATAGGTAGAAATTCGTCTCACCTAGACTCACTCAGGCAGACACCACACACTCGGAAGAGCGCTGTACGCGCGTTTCATCCTTTGCATCAATGTAGAAAATATCGTGAGTCCACGGATGCGTTTTAACACAATCGGAACATTTTTGCATTAACTTATTCTCACAAACCTTTCCATTGGACTTGTCAAGCCATCGTTTTTCATCCCTATTTGACTATTCCTCAAATATGCCATATTTCCAGAGTTATCTGCCAGATTATGGTCAGCAATTAAAGTTGGAGCATGCAAGTGAATAACTGACGACCACACTATATTACCATTCAAGGACCTCAAGTACCGGCATCACGTCAGTTGGAAATACCACTGAACTGTAAAATTATCCGATATCTCAAGAAGAACAAAAAGATATACATTCTGAACAAAACTTAACATCAAGCCATCTCGAACACGTTCACAGCTAAGGTGGCCACAGATTGACTCAAAGGCGATAAACGATAATGACTATCAAGCGCATTAAATACCCGGTCGCATTCACCTTACATAAGAAGATATTAAACGGTCAAACAGAGCGATAACCCGTGATCAGCGTTACTCTATGAGCCGGGCAGAAATTGTGGTCTTTCGCGATGACAAACATGCGATCAGACCGTCAACAATGGAACGCTAGTGGTACATAAATCGCTGGCAAATTAGTGTGAGCGCCAGTTGTTTTAGCGAAAATCGTGCGAAAGAGGTTATTCAAAATAGGAAAAGCAGATGCGAGGTGAGTACCGGCTAAATCCAGGGCCGTGCACAGATACGAAACAAATTTGTTAACCGAAGCGAAACGAAATACGTGCAACTTCTTTTAGGCCAGGACACCGATGACGACGAGCTCCAACTCCCTTAATTACAAGCGTAGTTGTGCTAAAATTAAACATATTCTATTCCATAGAATACACTATGTTACCTCTAGTCTGTCTTATCTATTTACGATTGGATTGGACACGAATAATAAGGGTCTGTAGGAAATCAGTACTGCATGTGTGCACCGCAACAGATACCATCCAACTTAACTGGCTTGAATCAATTGTTTTTTCTTTATACAAGGATCGTTTTCCCACCGAGCGAAACTTCAGTTTTGACAAAACTACTGGCATCAGTTCTCGTTCTTCGCCACCCTGCGGATGGTCAATCTCGGATAATGAAGGAGCAAATGGTTTTCCGCACATGACGGGGCTGCATGAACCAACAATTCACTCTAAGCAAGTTTCCAGTTCGGCGGCCGTTATACCGCAACCCAAAAATATATCTTACTGTACTCTAACGATGCCTTCGGTTCAGTCGATCGAGAAATCCTGTACAAAATACTTGCGCGGAAATGTGTTCCTCATTTATATGTGGACATTTTAGATGATGTATCCTCTAACATCATAATTTGCTTCACGGTTTACGAAAACGATTGGCATTAAAGTTTGTTGACCAATATTCCTGTTCCTCATATTCCTCGTTAATTACATCATATCTGCTTTTATGCGTATCCGAAAGATGCGAGCGTTAAGTGTTGCCTGGTAAATATTAATTAATCTTGAGTATACGACCATATGGTTCTACTTTTACCGAGGTTGGTGCTGAGCAATCAACCCTGAATAAAATTTCTGCGGCGGTGCCATCAGTAGATATTCGCTTAGCTTTTTCAACGTGCAAGGTGTTGCTACAGGACGACGAGCCGCTTGCTGTCGCCCTGTATATTATCGGCGAGGAACTCGAGGTAGTTAATAAATTCAGCTAAATTGGCAGCCGTATCAACAACCATGGGCGCATAGCAACTGGGGATCTATTACGCAATGTAAAAACTTGGTACGCATTTTTGGAGCTGCAGCGTATTTGGTGTCAGAGAGCATTTTACTACGTCAGAATGCACGTTTTGGCATCTCCAGAGTGACGACCATCCTGATATATGAATCGATACTTAACACCTCCGAACTGAGAACCTGCGGCGCCATCAATTCTTTTATTATCGTAGTCTTTGTAGCATTGATGTTGTCAGATTGCACCATCGTGTCCGCAACGATGATGTGTGAGGCGAGACCCAGGCATTTATAACTAGGATACTTTCTTAGAAAATAGGAGCGCTGAATGAGTTGCGCTGAATTTGCACCCACTACATATACTTTGTCAGCGTTTACCGAGAAAAATATTTTTTTTCAGCAAAGGTATTGTGGAGCAAAGCCCTGGGTGGGCAATTGCTTACTTGTCAGCAGGAAATGAAATAACTGACGATCAAAGTTAGTGTCGTCGGTCTGCACCGCATTCCAGGCTGGAGTTAACATGACCCACTTTGACTTTGGCTCAAGACATTACAGGACATGACTCGCTGTTGACACCTGGGGCTGTCTGCTCTCTTCGCCTACACAAAATATTTGCTTAATTTTATTTGGTGCGGAGCTACCTGCGGGAAAATTGCTGATTATGATGCACGGCATTTAAACTTGCAAGGAAACTGTCTCACTGAATTGACTGCTACAATCCCTTGCACTTAAAATGTAGTATTTTGATGAGCAGACTGGCATCCAACAAATGCAGTGCTCGCGTCTAAACGTGCTACCGTAAATATCAGTGTTTCTCATCAGGAATGTCTTGACAATTTTAAAGGCATTTCATATAAGGCTGACTTGACAAATGACGAATAACCAAACTCAGCAATGCAAACACCCCTTTCAAAATACAGACTTAGTTACGAAAGTGAAATGACCTAATGCTGTAAACATCCGGGCTGTCGAAATTCTTGTATTCATGACGATGAAACCTAAGACATAAAAGCCTTGCTGAAAAACGGCATGCCAATTAATTATCAACAATATGGAACTAAATAAGACCACAGCCAGCTAAATGATTTGTTTTGCTTGTACATTAGATATATTGATTATGTCTTTGAATGATGAGCTATTCAAATATACATTTGTTAAAATAATTGGAAGCGACAATTTTTTCACTCATCAAATGTGTCACGTAAGTTTGCAATATTTTTAGGATAAAAATATACCTAACACCGATTTTGATGATTCAAATTGCCCATTGGTGTGTCACAAAGATATCTTACCTTTATTATTTGTAATTTGGTTAAAGAATTCAAGTTGCTAATCAAATTTTTGTATGATGCCATGTAAGCATGTCATCTAGAATTAAAAAGAGAGTTTGAAATTCTAACAAAATTTATCTAGCACATATTTACAATCCTGTTTTAATAATAGTGCAAAAGAAAACTTTTAATGTTACCATCTTCGCTTTAGATAAATATGCCACGGTTTCTAGATATTTTTACTAATTTTTATTTAAGTGTCATAAATAAACCGGTTATAATATCGAAATGTGAAAATTGGCTTATACTGTGATTATGTTGACACTTGCCTATGTTTCATATTGTTTTATTTTAAAGGACTGAACTAAAACGGTTTATCCTCCACGCTGATGGATGCGATGATTTAAACCTACTCGTTTGCAAAAGATAAGAACTGTATGCATTTTGAATTCCTTTTACCACAGTAAGTGGAATCGGTCCAAATGCAAGTATGTTCGATTCATCGTTATGTGAAATTAAAAATATTCATCTGAGAAGCCTAATTATCTATCGCACGTGTATTTGCAAAAACAATGGGTTAAGCACTTCGTTGTAGCAAAATATATTAACTGCATATGCAACCAAATGCATCATCAGCACGATCGTGTGACTTAGCCCATGTATTCTCATCAACTCGAGTGCGCAAATTCATCAACCTGCAATCCGTTAAGACTTCGCCTGCTGTCACATTAAGATAACTAAGATTAATCGTCACAATCCGTTTACATGACGGGTGAGTCTAATAGCTCCTCCGAAACAACCAGTAGACATTATGCAAGCTCTGCACGTAAATAAGCGGATCTTGCGTGGCATCTACTGTTAGCGTAAACGGTCATCGGTTGGAGGGAGTGATATAGCTACGCGTAATTAAAAGCCAACATTGTAAATTAGTTTTGTGAGCAGACAACATTTAAAGTGAAAGTGCTCCGGCTGGTGATGGACTAAACAGCATGCTCGAGGGTTATTCGAATTGGATCAAAATAACACAGCGACACTGCATAGTAATGCAAATAGAATAAATTAGACGTATGTTGCCATTTGTTGTATCTACACGTACACCAGTCCCCTGCACGCAAGGTCTTGAACAAGCACGACCAAAGCCCCGAACGAGGAAGCAGAACTCTAGTGGCACGCAACACAAACTTCTATTCACGCAAACCGTACATACACTCAGTACATTCAATACAACCCTGGTATTGATCGCGAACGAACGGGCATCAAATCCCTAGCTACAATGTGCGGTCGTGGTAAGGCCCGCGCGTACGCGCTGCCACACCATTAACTGAGAATACAACAAATACAAAATGTTACCATGGGTAAACTTTTCAAAAAATCACTTTAGGTATTTAAAATAATAAGATAAAATTTTAAAGCACAACAGATGGTTTAGCCAAATAGGGCCGAGAACTAAAATGTCTTGATAAATTATTTCGGCTAACTACGCATATAACAGAGCACGCGTTGGGTGCTCGCGTTAATGCCTAGAGCAATCTCTGAGCGCTGTAAACGCATGAAGTGGTATAAATTAGAAAGCTAATTACCTCAAATTAGAACAAACACATGCAGGTAGATTTTTGCATAGTTCCAGTTTTGATATCCTAATCGCCATTTCCTCGGCCTTCCGTAAGGTTTGCTTCTTAAGGTATTTAAGATAAAGTTTCGGTACGACATATAATGCTTTAAAGGCGTTATTGGACCTAATTTGGTGTCTGCCTCTCCACAGATTTTCCAGGCTGGAACTTTTGATGCGAATGGCAATGTCTTTCCGCATAGCCGCTGGACAGTGCTGAGTTATGCTTTCTGATAGACGCCTGGCTGTGTATCTCACGTAGCTCGAAATACAGACGCAAGTAAACTGAAATAAGACGTGGATTGGGACTGAAGCGGGAACGCCATGTTGAAAGAAAAATTATAGGAACGCGTCCTACTTAAGGACAGTTGCAATTACTTCACGGTTACCGTAGACCATGGTTTGGATGAGTGAAGTTGTGTAACCGTATTTCGCAGCGTTTCATAAATATGGATATTTTTGAACGCTAGCGCCTATTGACAGAAAATATTCCTAGCAAGCAAATTTGATCAGCGTACAAGATAACGTTCGTACCTAAATGTACAAACTTTAAAATGTGTATATTTGACTGACAATGTATAATATTCCTTCTAATAAACCGCCGTTCCTTCGGCTTAGCTACGCGTACAAAAAGGCTAGTTTTTAGACAATTTCATTTTCCATGGTAAAATTTAACGATGGATGGACATCGTTTAAGTGGTTTAATAGGTTACAACCACCGGTTTTTGAATAGAAGATTATAAACTTTTCTTCCATATAAGCACTATAGAAATCAAACAACGCGATGATTGATCGTGTAGATTTATCCCCTTCGTTGGTAAAAGATTTCCGAAAATAATGGTCATCGTTGGGATACGATTGCGACAACGTCAATCTGTCAATAGTAGACACCATTGAACAAAAATTGTCTAATGAATTCATAGCTCAAAAGTTTTTCTTATATGAACAATCCCATTATCTGATTTTGCGCAGGAAATGACCTAAAAGTAACAGTTATCGGCAATGAATCTCATGAAAAGTTAACTATTCGCCTAAGGGATCAGATGTTTGCTATTTATTTCCTGCATTCTACTACTATCACAAATTCTACGTCTTTTACCGTTTATTTACATAATCTTGTCATGCTTGGTCTAGAAACCCAGTAAGTCACTTCGCAATCAGGCGAGTAGCGGAGGCGGACTTGTTGATTAACGGAAGCCGAGGGATTTGTGTTTTGGATATTTTTAGGTAGTCCAATAGTTCCTTGATTATGGGAACCCACTGAAGTCACCTATTCCCGTATCGGGTTTCTATTTGGTTCATGCGCTTTAGCTTCTTCAAAAATTACGTGACTTTTAGCTCATCAGGCGCGTTTCTATATTTATGAAAGCTTCACAGAAGAACGAACCCTTTTCTCTTAAAATATTCTTGCCTTTGGAAACTAGCCGCACCTATCCAGCTTAATTAATCTGGTGCATTTCGTAGATAGAATGTATCAAATATGGATTTGGTTTTTATTCATTGATGTGTTTTCTATATATCTTAGTCAGAAAATTAAAAGGTTTGGTTATTGTAACCCATATATTGCTGTGTAAAATGAACAAGATTACTTTGAAAATATATTTGGCAGTTGACGGCTTTCATGTAAGCTCCTTTGTTTGTCACACATTAAGATCAGCTATTTTCTGAGATCATTGAATACCTTCGTTGTTTGCAGTTATTTAACTCGCACCATTCAAAAACGGAGAGGCAAAACGCCAGTTTGCGAATGGTAGGCTATTCGACATATAAACCAAGATTTGCTTTAGCACATGTTACTTTGACCACTTTTATCTATCCTTACCAATTTAATTTCAAATTAGGTGCTTCCACTTTACATCCATCTTTGGCTTCATTAGCTTTCTGTGCTCTGACATCCAATCTTATTTTTATTGTCTGAGTAATTTTGTTCGAAATAATACTCTGGCCTTCCCGTTTGCTTGCATTTCCATGCGTTTAATTCCCAGTTAAACCTGGTGCTACTAACGGATTTTATTGTATTTTTCTGTCTAATTGAATTTTCTTTTGCCCATTTAGCTACCATCGCTTCTGGCTTTCTTGTAAAATGAAAGCCCTTTAATGTACACGAAAATGCATGTAATTACAGGCTCACGTGATTTTCGGACACAATCTTTGTTCTAATGGGTCGTCTTCCGTTATCTATTAGTAACACGCTCAATAAGGTAGGTTAACATTTCTTTAGATTTTGCTGTTAAGTTCAACGAAGGATGTAAACTGTTCACCTGAATCATTAGACTGGATGCATTGATGCCTGTATTACATTAAAACATTTATGTACAATAGGAGTGAAGTGCGAAAATAACGGGTATTTTTGTTCCACTATTTTACTTAGAGAGGATGAACTGCAATAAATGGCCACTAGAATAACCAATAGCGGGTGTGATGATAAATCTGCAGTAGATTTCAACAAATAATCAGTGTCTCTTGCAGTTGAATCGTAAGATTAATTCAATCACTGCGATGGAGTACCCACAACCATGTCCTTGTTAGTTACTCACAAATAATATTCACCGTCTTGCTTACCCATCATTCCAAAAGGTGGTTGTACGTAGAAAGACGCTACAATTTCAAGATACAATTTAATTCATTTGATTTGCTTCAAATACAAATAAGAGTTACGGAATTAACCGTGCAAGTGGTTTTACGCTTACTGCTTGCAAAACTGCAAAAGCAATGCTATTACTTGATTTTACTTTGCGCTTTCTATCACCTAATTAATTCATTTTGTCTCTTAAACGAAACATAGTTTTGGAAGACGTGTTAGTCGCATGCTGTTGGAATGCAAATTAGCTTTTACAGAGGTGGTAGTTGTCCACTTACATTGAACATATGGTTAACGCAGCAACAAAAGATGATTTGTCCAGCCATCCACACATAACCTGGATAATTTCTCACATTGCATGACAACTTAACTGTCAAAATATCAAAATGTCAAAAAACCTAGAAGTGAAAATTACTGACTCCCAAGAGTATTTTTGCCAATCGATTTTGGATGTGTGGTAACGCATTCCTCGCTATTATGTATGCGAAATTAGTCAATTTTATCTATCTTAATACTTTGGGTGTATTTTGAGTTGTTTATTTTTTATGTATACCAGGTTTTCTTCAAAAGGCAAACGTAACAGCTGCATTTCTTGATAGTACAAGTAATATGAATTTAGATAGGAGGTCATATAATATATAAATTTAAAAATCCTCACTTGTGTAATTGAGTTTATACCGTTAGTTAATAATTTGCGCTAAATCCGCAGATGTTAACTGATTCATGGGCTTTATGTTCGTCTTTCATTAATGGTGTCGTAAAATGACAAACGACGCCAGTAGGGGTAAATATGCGAGAGGAGTTTATTGTTTGAATTTAAACTCAGCATTCTATGAAATTCCATCCCCCCCACATAATTCCCGCTAAGAGAGCAGTTTAACCGGCATGATGATACTCAAATAGACCCGCGTTTTCCTTAATGTAAAACAGCATGTTAAAAGCAAGTTTATATGAAATATGTGTAAATTGTTTGCCCTTTCAACTTACCTGGAGAATCTCCGCCGTCAGAACGGAACTTTGCCAAGCAACTTAGAGAAATGTTTCTTCGCTCCTTCTCACTGATTATTGCTTTATCTGTTCCATTATTTCAAGCGCAAAACTATAGTGATTTGACATCAAAGTATTTTCTGCCTCGCTGAGTGTTATGCCAGAGTGAAATGTGAAAAATGTACAGAGCGATGAAAGTATATCCTAATGACAATTTCTCAGGTATATCTACAAGCGTGTAGTAGGGAAGCAGACAGAAGTTTGCATCAAGTTCCAAATCGTCGTAAGCCAATTAACGCAGTCAAGTTAAGGGACAAACTACAAACGACACTGTTGTATGTAAATGTATAGATTAAACACGAACAAACGGAAGCGCGACCTGTGTTATCAGATGAGTTACAGCATATGCGACCAGCTGACTATGCACACCTCATTACCCATCTGGCTTCAAATATCCAGGCTAAAAGCAGGCGGCGGTCACGGATTCAGCTACGCATAGGATTTACCTCCCGACAAAAGGTCACGCGTGGCGGTCGTTGAAAACCGGTTGTAAAGATTCGGAGTGTGGCTATAGCAAGTCAATAATTGAGATGTCGTGGAACGCCGCACAGAATGCCGTTTTCATTTCCTTTTCGCTTATGATTTCCACTTGTTTTCTGTGTATTTAGAATAGCCTTCTCTGACATGTGTTTTCGCCACCGACCCATGCATCGCAGGCTCGGTCCTACACTTTCAGATGTGAAACGCTCACCAGCTCTCACTAGGTGAGTTTGAAATACAGCCATCATTCCGCTCTAAAACATACTATGTGATTGAGACGGAAACGTAGAGCCCCTAGGAAGTAACTCTTTTGCATATAAGCTCTACTTGCTATTACGACCCCTGTACATAACGAACAAAATCTCAGACTCCATCAGTCGGAGGCATATACCAACTGTGTTGGGCTGTTTGTTTCATAGGTTGAATCGGTAGTAACCGGCACTGCCGTCCGCAGTCGTCGCCTCCTTGATCTGTTCATAAATTCCCATATGGCGTTTGAATGCCACTCAGGTTTGTTACTTGCCTGACTTTATTACCAGCGTCAAATTTTCATTCGGATGGCGTTATTTGTCGAGGAATTTTGATCACTCAGTATAGTGCAGTAAATCAGGTCTCGTAAGATGACGGCCGCCGGTGGTGTATCGGCGAGCATGTGAGCATGAATCAATGATCTTATGACAATTTATTGTTTTTCTTTATCCGTACATGTGACGCTCGCAATTCGAACATCTGAAGAGCTAGAGGAGGAAAACTCACTGCATTTTCCTTCCTTGGTGTAAATATTGACAGAAGTGTGAATTATAGCTAACACTGGAAGAATAGGAGTTGCAAGCCTGCTCGATCTAAATCAATTTAAACCCAGTAAACACGAGTGGTCGAATATTGAGCAGCAATTCATCGCTATATAGAATAGAGTAAGCTAACACCATTGTATTTAACGATATTTAATAATGGAACACCAGGCAACGAAAATGTTTGAATAAGCCGAAGCTAATCAGAATATAATTTTGGGCGCTAAAGAATAAAACATTGCTATGTGCGTCAAACTTAACAGTGTATTGCGTAAGCCCTATATTGTGAATTAGATCAATGATTCCGTAATTTTCATAAAACCAATGTAATAGTTTTCCTTATGGTAATAATTATTTCCAAGACAAAAACAAAATAATCAGCTCGCGAGAGATGCACTTTTAGACATTCGCCAAAAAGTCGACGGTGAACTGCTTTGGTGTCTTGTTAAATAAGTGAACACAGAGATGCTAATATGTTTAGTAAACTTGACAAACAGTAGCGTAGTAAAACCGAGGTTTCACTGATAATGTAACGGCCGAGTTTGAAACGTCGCATTCATAAAATTTCCCTTTAACTGTACCGACAGGCTTCGAGAGTAGCCCGCTATCACGCTAGTCATATATGTGCCTGAACAATTGATAACAAACGGCGACAACAACCGTAATCCAAGGAAACAGACAGTGCTTATTGTAAAATTTAAGCACACTGAATGCAAAGCTGACATTATTTTTATATGCAACCTACAGTTTGTTTGAATATCAGCCGAGAATATCACTTTTCGCATCTTTTAGCTGCTTTTCGATTCAGCACATTGCGCAAATGCATTAAGCTGCAAAGAAATTAACAGTGGCTCTTATATATGCTTTTAGTGCATAATTCAAATCGGACATCAGTTTTTCTGTGTAAGCTACCGATTTAAAAAAAGGCGATTTTAATATTTTTGCAACGGACGCATTTGATCATAATAATGATCTTTGACCCAATATGTCCTTCATATATTAATGGACGAAACCAAATATCCTGCACGAATCATTTTGATAATATACGACACGATTGCAAAACTAGATGCAAAACAGGCAATAATCAGAGCCAAATATATATTTATAGCTGTTTCCCTCAAAATGTTTTTAGGGAATTCAGGTCTGAAGCTCTAAAATTGTAGGTAATCATGTTTTTGTCCCATGGTCCATAATACTCTACTATCGTCGCCATGTCTTAATGATATTTTTCCCCATGTTCGATATTTAGTGCTAAAAGATTTATGTGTAATCTATTGAGGTGACTTGCAAGACATGCAGCGTTCGTTCATGTTACTGGAGCACGGATGATATTTCGGCATCAGTTGCACAGAGTAAATAAGTAAAGATTCATAAGACTGGGTCTCAAATTCACCCTCACTGATTATATCATCCGGGAAAGCAAATTCTCCAGTTTGCGAACCGGAAGCTCGGCAGTGGGTTGAGTTGTTTTAATTACCTAGAAACTACATGGATCAGAGATCTAGCCTATTATTTTTCAAAAACTCTTTTTTAATTATGCAGAAATAGCAGTTTGTTGTGTGCATCGACGGTTCTTTCCCAAGCATGGAAATCCAAATGACCGGCTTTCGCTCCCCATGTTTGTCCAAACATGAAACATGTCATCGTAATATTAGCACACAATCTGTGGTACCCAACTTTATTCTTGGTTCCTTAAGATATATTTCCAATATGCTTTAAAGACATATTGCACAAATAGTGATAAGTTCTTTTGACAAAGGAATCTATAACATCCGTATCCCTAGCAAAATGCATCTGCTTAATTTGCGCGTTTATGTAGATTTCTATGATCCATGGTCATATCGGTGTTGAAAGTATACTGGTAATTACTTTTCATTTATGTACAATATCGTGTTGCATGAAAACTAGCGCATGATGAAAACGAGAGTTTCATATTCGAGGTTAGCATTAAACTTTCAAAAATGTTTATTGCATGATAAAATTGAAAAAAATATTTGGTGCGCGCTGTAATCTGTGGGAGAGACTCACGAAGCATAATGGTTGAGGAGATGCTTCCAGGCCATCTATTTCAGCCTCCGCTGTGTTGATCGTGTAACGTGCGGCCGCAAGTTAGGATGGAGAAAAAAGTTACCCCTTTTCAAGTCACCGGTGCCAGATTCAGGTTTTGAACTTTAGGTGGTTTTCGACAGTTTATCGACAATACGTCTTGACTACATTAATTTTGCCTAGATTCAGAAAGCTGTGATGGAGCAGCGCAACCGCACATCATAAAACATTTCAAAAACGTCTTTAGGTGCGATTTCGGCTTTTTGAGGTGCTGCGAAGCATGTTCATTGGACAAGCCATTGATTTGTTTGTCGCCGGCTTTTTTGTAGAGCGCTACATCTTATCGCGCGTAACAAACCGGTCAAGAAACACGTTGCTTTTATCCCGCGGAATAAGGAAGTTCGATACGTCAAAACGAAGGATTTACAATCAACTCGTAGGGCGCACACTTATACAGTCTTTTCAAAATTCCAGTTTCCTCTAACTGATCGAAATCTATCGCTTGCGATACAATTAAGTGAGTTTAATGCAGATCCACATAAATTAATTATTTGTTGAATGTCGCCAAATTCCTATTGCTTTCTTCATGGCAACCCAGTTTCAAACCACCCATTAACTACTCGAACAGTTTGCAAGCAATAATTGCTGTACGACCATTGGCTGTTCCAGGACCAGGCGCATTATAAAAGTCATGCGCAGTTTCCGCTGTATTTTGACCAAGTTGAAACTGAAACAAGAAATCTCTGCACATTTCACTCCCACCCGTGTTTTATTAAATGTTTTGAGAAAATGTAAATTCGTGTTTTGAACTAAACTCTTATCACCGGTAAATAGAGCTAATAAACTTAATATATCAATACCTGCATCAGCTTTCATAGCAAGCTAATGAACGGAATTCAGCATATTTTGTGCAATGCAAATTAGATGCTTTCATGTATGATGTCACAAACTGCTGCGCAGGCTATCGACATGACTTACAAATGTGATATCAACGATAATTTGCAGACAGAAGCCCAGAAATACAATAAAAACTAAACGCCACATCATTGCATGTTAATGATATATATGTCTACAAGGACCGCACTTCATACTTCGGATTTGTTGGTCCTCAGCCGACTTGATTGAAGTGCTTTGTTTGCTGATTTCGTCGAATAACCCATCCGTTTTCTCCGAATAGCAACACGAAGCGGACGCTGAGTTATCAACTGGTAGAGAAGTTGGGCTCACCCCATTCAAAGCTCCTTGAAATCTAAAGTATATTAAAGATAAATCTTTTCTATACAATTAGCATACATAGGTATTTCTGCTAGTATATTTTGTATCTTAGTGCAGGACGCGATAAAGATAGAGCAAATCCATAAATTAAAATCAAAGATTTTTTCTATTGCAAAGGCTCAAATATGTGGTAGCGTCGTCTAGTACTTATGGAGATATTTAAAGCAGGGCAAATTTTTCCGAATTTAGAAGATGGTGTAATGAACGCATTTATTTTGTCGATGTTACAATGAATTTTAACTCGGCACTACGTTAACTTATGTAGTTGTGTAGATATGCAGGCATTCGTTTTCAGGCATTTGTTCACAGTCCGTGGTACATCGAAGGACAAACGTTATTCTGGGAAGATCTGGTGAAGGAAAATGAATTGTTTCAAGGCAAGGAAAGCCTATAATTCATTAGAGCACAACCTGTGGATAATTGTTGCTTACCTATCCAGCTCCGTTTAATTTCAATCACCCCTAACAAAGGACCAGCGAAACTTCTGTTCAAAACAATTAATATGAATAAAAACGTGTTCACTGACTCCTCAACCAATGCTGGGATATTGTTTTGTTACCTCCTTCACCGATTTCTGCAACATTATTAACCCTCGGAACCGTGCCAATAATCATCAAATTTTGATCCGTAAGACGGGCGTAAAATTGTATCTTCCATGCACTGTTGTGTCCAAATATTTTCTAGGTGGTCCAAAGTATGTAGACTAAACTCATTATACGGCCACTACTTGTCGTTTGCGTTTAATTTGTAAAGTAATATCAACTCAACGTTAAAAAGAACATCAGTATTGGAAATTCGAATTGACGGTTTTATGCGTAGTTTTGATGAACGAATTATTCATGGGCATTTGAATTACGTTCAGCGGCACTTCCAGTTAAACAAGTATAAAAGGATCATCCTTGGTGTCCAGCCACAGGACGCCTGCGCCTACAGAGGTACCATGGGTTGCTCACGCTAAAACACCCACAGCTCCATCCACACACCCCCATTATCCAGTGTAAACCGGATGCAATAAGACCGGGAGACATGTGGATGGGAGCCACGTTTCATCAATGGAGCCGGCCTAAACTCCTTCACTGGCAAACACAATCACGCTGCATGTGGGAATCAGCCGCACACAACGCCGTGGCTGGACCGCAGTCCACACCACACTGAGTGCATGGAAACACTAATTGATCCTAACAGGGTCACAAGGACCGTGCACTCAGTCCCCTCCAGCAACGACCAACTGTCTCCTAGAACCAATATGGACGATATACTGGGTAATAGACGGGTAGGCAACTTGTCAGCAACACCGGGGATATCAATCAACAGCCAATCAATTCTGTGAAAGATATCAAATACAATAAATGGAGTAATGCATAGGGAAACGGTGATATAAATCTTAAATTAATAAGCATACGAAATAATATGTATACAAACGAATCCGAGATAAGTTCACATGGTCAGAAAGTATGTTTTACCGAAATGCCACATTCATGAAAATGTTATCGAAATTAACTATAATCGAATTAAGCGACGCGTGCAAGTTTGTAGCAGAGAATACAGGTAGACATTCATCTGAGAAAGAAAAAGCATTAGGACAAAATTGAAAACCCACCACCTGAAATAAATAGACTTAGCATGCAAGCACGTGGTTAGTAAATCGAATGCAACGTACCTACAAGCGCTGCGCCGGTTCTTCCTAGGTTCTCTGCAGGACCAGTCGTCGCTTCGGTAGTGGTCCCGATTGGACTCGCTCACAGCCCACTAAGCCTGCCTGACTCAGGCACTCTCGACCGCATGATCTACAGCACGATGCGCTCGATATCGATGGAGTAAAACCCAACGGTGCTTGCCGATTCCGCACTTACCGCTTCTTCCCTGTACGTAAAAGGTCTTTCTCCCGCACTTCGACAACTGCCTTCTTGATTAGATCGCGCCATTCACGAAATTCAACCGCCTTTCATTCCCATGAATTCCAATCAAGATTAGAAAGTAAGAGGCTCATTTTAATCATGTACTGGTTACGTAACTTTGGTTTCCACACATGCCGCTTTTTAAAAGATAGTATACACGTAAAACTACATTATATCTTAAGAGTTCACAATGCGCTTGAATACCCATCCCACAAATTCAGCCTTGTTCTTAGATTCATTTACTGCCGAATCAAAGCGATTTGATTTCGCCGTTTTTACTGAGCTAAGTTAAGTTCATCGAACATAATCGTATCTTTCGCTCTATGGAATCCCCTACATACAAAGTTCGACTAATAATAAACGAGCCGGACTTGAGGCTCAACAGTGGAGTTTTACTAACGCTTTCGCGTATATAATTCTCCCTAGGCACGACACTCGAATATCCCTATAGAAGAATGTTTCCGCCCCTCAGGTATTCACATGACTACTAACAGTTACGAAATTCATACTTCAGATGAAGTGTACGAACCCCTGATAAGGAATGTTACTCGTAACCAACATTAGGGATACCGGACCGAACACCGGAACCGAACACTGGGTAGTACGGCGAAGTTATACGGTACCGGAGGCGCCACCAGGTTACCGATCGTGGAACGTGCCACTTGCGATGGTAACTGTGAATAACTCTAAGCTGTTTGAAGGCGAGATGAAAGGGCAGACGTGGGCAATCAGCGTCAGCGTGGTATAGTGTGAAAGGGAATCTGGGCTGACCACCAGTTTCTTCGCTACTTACCACCGGTGTTTGTAACACCCTATGTCGAAGCCCAAGTTATCTGCTATAGAATCAACTTCTACTCAGGTCTGCGACCAGAAAAAAATACAAAACGCTGGGTGGATGATTTTCCTCAATGACAACAGGCTTCCGCGAGGACATATGGGCTAGCTGGATGTCAAAGGCCTTCGTTCACTTAATCCAGTAGGGTGGTTTAAGATTTGTTCTGCACTCCGCACAGATTTACGCAGGTTCCTTGGGCTACAGGAGTATTTTGTTCCCTACGGGAAAGTATTATAAACATCCATGTCGTAGCTGGATCCCAAAGTTTCGTAATACGTCTCGATCGCCCTGCTTCCATGCGGGTCAAGTCGTTTGACCCAAGATTTTGTGTGAAGTCCTTAATTACAGCCTGTTCCTCGGCGTTGAAAACCAAGAACCTCCATTCCCACGCAAATTATAATTCAATAAGTAAAGGACCCAGCGATTGCTCTCTTTGAACTCTGGAAATGCTACCTCGATAGTGGTACTGGCAGCCGAAAATACTATGTCGCGCTTTACCGTAAAACAGTTCATGTTCTTTATTCCTTGTCATTCCCCATATATGAAAATACTCCTTCTTTTCAATGGCTATAACACCAAGTTGCCTTTTACATGTGTCCTCGCCAAGGGGATCCGGAATTTAGGTGCAAGCTTGACGGCCTACTAATATTCGCAATTCTATTTTAGTACACCTTTATTAACCCAAACTGGCAACCAGTAACTTTCGGATGCTCATAAATATTAGATCAGGGACAACTCTTGGTCACAAGCTTTAGATTATTACCAATAAAAGCTGCCGCCTCCCTAAAACCCGTTTACCACATCCTAGCATGGATCTACTAACGGTTTTACCATTTGCCCAGAAGAACTCTTTCAGACTCTTTTCAAATTTGAACGTCCATTACGTTTTCAAGATTGTACCCCTTCTTCCAAGATGTTTGCTTTGCAGAAACATTTCAGTCTGATTTGAGCTTAGCAGATACCGTCCTTTTTTATTAAAGGGTGCGAGGACAGATTGCGCTAACCGCGGATGTACTGTTCCCACCTGCGTTGCATCCAAGGTGCTTACCGCTCTCTAATTAAGGCGGCTCATCCTCAAAGCAAACAGAACATAAGCTAACTGGAATCAATCACATAAATCAGAAATGTCAAATACTCGAGCATCGTCAAATTTTCGCCTAACCAACGATTGCTGTGTTCTTTTAAATACAAGCCGCAATTGACACAGTTGCTCTCTGGAGATAACTGTTGTGAAGTGAAAAGATTGAGAAATATGTAAACATTCCTCGGGGCATATATACTCAATACCAGGGCTAAGTGAACCATTATTATGGTTGCAATTCCCTGACTGGTTAAACATGGCTCAGCGTTGATTTATCGATTAGCGGACTTCTAAGTTTAGTGTTTTTTCGTTCTGGGCATTTGTACCTTCTAGGCGCTTCAAGTAATATACCTATGTTAGATGCCCTTCTTCTGATGCAACATTTGGAGTGGTCGGCACCAGCATGAATATTTCAACTCAACGTCCGTCGGCAATTCGGACTGACTGTTTAGACAGGCTAACTTCAGATGTATGGCTACTCTAAAAAATCTCCTTTTAATTAAATATGTTTAATTGCTGGCTAATTTTTGCAAGCAATGAGGAAGTAATTTGTATTTGTTTCTTCACTTGCTCAGAGATGAGTGGCAACGGCAGTTTAACAACCTTAACCTAGCGGAATGCAAATCAAACACTGATGCATTTAAAGCTCTTAATCATACATGTGGCTTCCTATTTAAGCTCTTTAATTCATCGTATGTCTTCTTTAGAATGTAGAAGGTGCTAGGCAAGAATCTGAATGATTTTATAGTAGACATATTTGTGCAGGGCAGGCCGTGCGATTACTGTTCTATTCCACACAAAATATTAGATACGGCATGCTGGCGAAAATTTGATCAGTATAGTTCCTGATAGCCGTCTTGGACTTTTGCAAAACAGTGCGTACACCGTTTGGAAATCTGCATGCTTGAAAGTGGGCAGCGGGATTCATTGATGTAGTACTAGGGTAGTTGTTGTGCATAAGAGGACGTAAGCGGCGATTATGGGATATTTCCACCTGTCAATGTTTTAGGTTGCACAAAATTCGTTTTTTGAGAATGCACAAGTATTATGGAAAGCTGATCGGACCGGTCGGCGATAAGGAGAGTCTGAAGTGAACATCTAAATGCATTTGCATGCTGTTCCATCTCGCCCATCAGCTAGGCAAACCAGAGTGTATGTATAGGTAGCAACACCGAGGTACACGCAATTATGTTACAACAGTTTTATTCAACATCATAACTGTTGACTATACTGATGTCAGTTTCATTTCTATTCCAATATCGTTTCCATCTATCTTTTGATGCATACATTTAAAGCTGTCATTTATTTTCACTTCTAAATGATAAAAGACATACCAACAATTCTTATTATGTGCTGATTCTCATGTGTGCGAAAAGGATGTTAGCTTGACGAAACGTAACTCTTGTACATTTGTAGTATTATTGTTCATGAGGTTTAATGTGTTTCTGTCCAGTTTGTGGCAGTTTGTACTTAAGTATGGACCAACGCATATGCATATGTTGCATTCGAATTGTCTTTGGACACGTGTGACGCCAATCCGTGTATATATGATTACAAATAAATTCCAGGATGCTCTTACAACATTGTATGATCAACTTAGTGCAGGGAAGCGGAACTCAGGTAAGCGAAAGGTACGTTTACACTGATGTGAACAATTTGCGTATATGACGAGATTATATTCAGCTTAGGTCTTACGAATCAAAGACAAAGTTTATGAGTGCGAATTCCGTTGACTTTTCAAGAAAGCCATTGCCCAGGTTCACGAAAATTCACTATTGCAGTGGAACAATAGCACGACTCTTACGCTCACATTTGTTTTAAAAATCCATTTCAATACAGCGGCGTATGTGGTACCTCTGCTTGCGTGATTAGTCTTGCATTTCAGAAGTTAGGTGTTGTCGGAGCTCCTCGGTGTGGCTGCCGCTAATGTGAATGTTAGCAAGAAGCCTACTTTTATAATACTCTCCACTTTGATTGCTGGCTCCAGACGCAAGTGGTCGATGCTGGAGGGGACGGGGTACAACGTCCACCTGACAGTGCAGGTTACAGAGAGTTGTTCAATGCATCCTGTATGAAAAGGGCTACGGACTAGCCAACGCTTTATGTACGTATGTTGTGCGTGATCTTCCAAGTAGCCCAGAATGCTGCTGTGCTGCTTTTTGAAGTTGTGCTTGCCGGCTTCGTTTATGGGATGTGGATCAAATTCACATACCAGCAGGTCTTATTCCTTCGTGTTAACACCGGATATGACGTGAGTGAGTAGAACTGCGGGTTGTGCAGCGCAAGAGACCCATAATCCCTCTGTAGGTGCAGGCTTTCTGTGGATGTCATCGTGGAGCACACAGTGACGGGCATATCCGGATACGGATGCCGCCAATCCATACTTGGAACGCTGTTTAAGGCAGACGCCAGAACACCAAATTGAAAAGAGCCTGCGATTTGTTCAGCTTTAAGATGGAGCTAGCTCTGCAGGTGAAATTGTTATGTGAAGCTAAACACAATTTTGTGATAAAAATACAGATTGCTCATCACTTATCAGGGTGTAGACTCCCTTGCTACTGTTTAGGTAATATACGCAACAAGGATACTTTTCCTGTTGTCCAGACAGCAATATCATGTTAAATCTGATGAAATATTGAACACTTTGCTTGCTGTTGCCGATCTCAATGCACCGAGCCCGCTGAACAGATCTATATTCCATTAACCGACTAAACCGTGTAATAAGTTCTCGCAGTCAATGCTGATGTCATCAAATTGGGAAACTTCATGACTTTTGTAGTTAAACTGAAAACTCCCTCCGCAGATATAAGAATTTCTTATTTTTTCGGTGTTGATCAATACGTAGTGGCATCGGATGCCGCATCTCCCGTTGCAACTCTGCTCTACATTGTAGAAAAATTATTTATTTGTATAAAGTTTAAAGCGGGCTGCTCGCTAATTCTGGTCGCAGGTTGTTATAATTTACCCATTGTGATATTCTTCACATCTAGCTGCAATAGCATGCAAAATATGTTTCCATTACTCAACCTCAACCGGTTTCCCTTGCGAATGGTAAAGTACTTCAGCTTTGCTGTACATGGTAGCGTACCATATAATCGATCCAATCAATTGCTGTCTTATGTAGATTTAAAGATGGGTGTTTTAATAAAGATAGCGAAGTTGAAATATGCACTTATCTATGCGGTCTAAATAGGCAGACAGTTGTCGAGATATTTATGCTACCATTTTATGGTGACCGAAAATGACGATTTGCAGATGAAACAGATTTCTCAAACCTACGTTCCAGATTTGTGTTTCCTCAGATTCGTTTATTTGATGACACCAAAAGTCTTACCTTCTTCCTAGCCTCCGATGCTATAAGTACATTTTTTACGCATGGATTTGAGCTTTGCACCGGCTGCATGGCAGAAGTGCATGACATGCTCTGACAGGTATTGATTTGGAGGTGGCCTACTTTAATGATATTTATGTCTTCGGTCGCTAGCCGGTAGAGCATGACGAGCCCTTACAAAAATACCTTCATCGAGTCATTGAACTCGCTCTCAACGTCAACACGAAACTACGTATTAAACGCAACTGAGATATAATTTCTAGGGCACATCATTTCCTTCAGCGGTATCCGCCCTAGTAACAAACATATCCCTGCCATGTCTTACGCGCAGGCCTTTCCTGTCTACGTGCGCTTAAAACTTGAGATATCTTCGTGAGTTTGCAAATATAAATTATCCACTACAGAAAAAGACCAAAACGGGTCACCGGATCTTTGGGGAAGTAAACAACAAAACGCAGCTGTCAAACTTCGCGTTTGAACTGTTAGCTGAGCTTGGAAATTATGTTCCAAAAACATTGTCACAAACTAAGGTGATGATATCGTCTCGATTATTGACGAAATATCGGTACGCAAGACATTTTTCGTGCCATTTTTAATTAAATTACTGACCAGGCTGGCAGAAAAAGGTCGCATACGGATTATCACGCTTACAATTTTAAATAAAACACATTGGAGAATAATTCAATGAGGCGGAAATAATGTATAATAGTGGAACCTATTTGCTTGAGTTGACCAGTAATAAACTACAAACCGTGAATTCAATAGACGCGTCGCTGCATACACTCCTGGTTTACTTTCATCCAAGATTGCCGAAAAACAACAAAAGTCTTGAGTTCCTTTCGGACTATGCAATTCAATAGAACGTTTCAGTCGTAGATGCTTGTTTAATGCGAGAATCATTATTTTTGCTTTCTTCGTCGCTGATTAGCAAGATAGTGGTGTGTGCTCAGAAGGGTCATTCGGATATTGTCCTATCAGTGACAGTAGTAGATATGTGGTGCTATATCCCAGTTAGTTTGCAAATTATGCAGCACAGCCAACGTCCCCCAAGACTCAGTGACTTAAGCTGCTGGCTAGTTGGCATCTGCCTCTAGCGGATTTGGGTTCGATCATCCTTATTGGACACAGGGAATACGCGCCAATGACGACACCCAATAGGGCGAAAACAGCCTGGCGCTTTTTCCGGACTAGGTTCTGCTATGCTAGTTGTAAACTATTGGGATGAAAGCCTTATAAGAAATAATCATGAGTCTGAAAATTATTGTTGTTGACCACGACTGGCATCAAGTATTGCGGTATTTATGAGAAACTTTCAAGGTTTACGAGTAGCAGGTATATTCGATTTGCCTATCATGGCCCCGTGCAACTGATATCATCCCCGAGGAAAATAAGGGTCACAATTAAAATTGTGACTGCTTTGATAATTGAGAGAAATCTACTTATTGCAACACACATTAGATCAATTGTCCTGAGCATTATATATATGTAATTAAATAACCAATTCTGCATTGCTGCGATGATTCAAAACCTGTTTGGTCTCTTTGGATCGCCAGAAGAAGTGAATGTGTCAATTGGACTCAAATTCTGGAATTACCAATCCGAAAATTCCCTTCAAAGGCATAACATAAAATATTCCCTATCGTAAAACAAATCACGCTGCAGCTCATATATTTGTGGAGCGTCTTAATTGGTCTATTAATAGGCAATGCAGGTCATCCAACTAGGAGGATTAGGGTGCGCCGAAACCTTCTTAACTGCAGTGCTATCTTACAGAACTTGCAAACAAAGATCCACTGAAAGACGCAAGCAAATGAGATGTTATAAATACCTTTGAGCACCAAACTTAACGTCGTACACAAAGTATTCTTTACAGTAAATCTTGGAGTACCAATCCGTAGAGGATCACACCAACATTCCTGCGTTAAAAGCTTACATTCACTGAAACATGGATCAATTTCAGGTGAAAAATATAAGTGCTGTTAATAGTAAAGCAAATATGTTTACAACCCTGAGAACCACATTTTTATGAGCCTGCAAATACCCCTTGGTAAATGGCTTGATAGAAGAGAGCAACTGATCTGCTAGCAGTCAAGCCAAAATGTTGTTAAACACGGACAGGGCCGGATCCACTAAACCGTGAACTACGCAATTCCAGGTGTTTACGAATTGCAGTTGATCGATAACAAACCGCATGAAGCACGCTGACCGACGAAAGGAGGGCTGCTTTGATTCGCTACCCTAGGCATATCCCGATTTGTTAGACCGCTCACGGCTGATTGATTGATTACCGGACTTCTAATTTGTGTGCCTTTTCGTTTTGGGCAGTTGTACGTTTCACATATTTCAAGCACTATACCACTTTTTCATCTACGTTTTTCTGATGAAACATTTATCACCAGCGAAGTGAGAGTGAGTGGTCTAACATCACCTTTCCTCTTCAATTTCAAAATAGACGATATCCTGAAGAGCGCCATAAATAATTGCAAACCCAGCGAATTTTAGCTGCTACGAGGCAACCGACTTCTGGATTTGGAGTATGCCGACACCAACTCCGAAAGTTACGATTTCTGGCGGGACGCAGAAATGTTACTGTGTTGGTTGGAGTTGTTTGTCTCCCAGTTTGTAGTGATCTCCGCACTATCCAGGTGTATAGACTTCTTAAAATCTGGCTAATAGCTGATATTACACTTACCCTTTCGGGACATTTTGTTAAAAAGGCAGACAATATTCTTTACTTCGGAAGCTACATCGGCTATAACAGTTTACATTTGAGTCCTCTGTTTTCGCTAAGATTAGGCTTGCTGTTTGTAATCTCCACCATCTCTGGCGTCAATGATATATTATTTTCCCGATAAAGAGCCGTATCTATTTCAGCGGTATAATCTGTCTTACTGCGTAGAGTAAGAACTGGCCTGTCCGTGCAAATTACACGTAGGATGATAACATCATCCTAGAAATGGTTAGGTTGGTCGTGAGATTCTCAGCCAATTTGATTGCTACTGTGTCTTATTATTCGGTGGCTAGGTCATGTGTTTCGCATGTGCATTGAGCGTTACATCGCCGCGCTCAAATCACGCGTGCAGAAGTCAGCTGCAAGCTAAGCTAAAGTGGCCAACGAATCCTTTGGCCAAAAGCATGAAGGTGCTTGTATCTAACTTGGCTTTAGTTGAGAGCTTTCCGCTTCGTACATGTGCAAGCAAGGGACACGAACAAATGTATGCATACCCTCCCAGACATGACATGAAACCGAGTACAAAAGCGATAAGATTGTAAAAATCTACAGCAATAACGAGAGCTTTACATTGTTTAACTCTATAGTTTTAATTGTACGGTATTGTATTACTCCATAATTTAAATCACCCTTAAGTGTTTCAAAAACCATATCGACGATTATTTCGGAAAACTCTGCTTTTGTGAAACGATGCACATACAATGCAAAAAAGAAGACATTGTATGCCCGGAAATAATGGCATTAGTACAAATTCCTTACCGAACAAGGATAAACGATTAACGGACCAGACACAACTGATGATGATTCACAACTAAGTGCTTTTGGTTTTTTCGTAATTCGGTAGAGTTGTACAGGAACCTTTCTAATTGCTCTTACATACAGTCTCAGTCACAGGTTCAGTCTAAGAATTATTCTAATGAGCAAGCCTGCGAAATTTAAAAAGGATCACGAACATATGTTTGCATACCCTCACCGACATGACATGAAACCTAGTACAAAAGCGATAATAGTGTGAAAATCTGCAGCAGTAACGAGAGCTTTACACTGTTTAACTTTATACTATTGATGTTACGGCATTACATTACTCCATAATTTTCATCACTCTAAGGATTATCCTAATGAGCAAGTTTTCGAAAAAATATATATGTTAATGCGAGATAAATGAAGCTCTTTCTTCATAAATCGGCTAGACGATCGACATTTTCCTCGCTTTCTATGATTGTGTAACCCAGCGAAATTGGGAATAATTAATAAATACATTAGTTGACACGGATTGTTGAATCCACTAGCCAATATAGAGAAATATCTCAAGGTACAGTGAAATTAACCATTAGACGGAACGGTAATTCCTTCAGCGTGGTATGTGCATTTACGTTACCAATTGTCTAGACACTTTCAAGTTACCGGTTCGGATGACATTTTGTATGAATTAAAGTATTTCCCTTAAGCTTTTATCTATTTCTTTAACTTCAACAGCATTTGATGCCCAGTCCGAGGTAAAAAAAATGTTTTCACCTATTGATTATTTAATGGTAAATCCGTGAATTTTTGAACTTCATAGCAGGATGACCTGGGTATACTAGTCGGTACTCATATACACGTAATTGATATGTTAAATACGGGACGGTATAGATATTAAAGGCAACTTAACGTAACGTTTTCAGGTTACAAATTTAATTAGCGAATCATCAAGAACCAATAGAACTGTGTATCAAGGAAATCACCAAAGGTTTTGTGAAAGCTTGGGTGCCGTACATAAAATATTGGACGATTTTAAGTCTAAAACTGCAGAAAAGTCCAATGTTGCAAATACTGACAGACCATTATTTCAGCTGCGTTGTAAAGGAATGACCTAGAACTCTGCAAGATGGAAGCCATTGATTTAGCTTTCAGTTTGAGTAACGATAAGGTGGGTATGAATAGTAACATGGGTTTGAGCACGAGCTTCCAATGTGTAGTATGTAGCAGAGTTCGCAAGGTCTATGCTTTATTATTATTTATTTATGGTGATCGTGTTTACCAGAGTGAATCTTTAGTGAGCCTTCTGGGCGGTCTTCTCGGATCGCGAATAAACACTCTATCCCGGAGAAAGCGAAATTCACCTATCCTCCACTGCAGACACGACGATGCACCTTGGAGGTTTGCTATCCTTACCACTCCCTACTCCACTATCTTCATCCCACGAAGATATTCGTGCACACTCGTCGGACAGGCTTAGCCAGGCGTTGGGGTACCAACCCATTCATGGCCGTTCGCGGTGCTGTGCTACTGATTGTTTCATCGGTCAGGAAGAAACCTTGATACGCCTGGCAAGTTATCCGTGGGTTGCCTTGGCATTTCCGGTTTTTGACTTTCTGGAAGGTCAAACTCAGAGCGGTTTGGCACGGGTAGGATTAAATGGCTTGACACTCGATGGGGAACATTACTAGCATGATAAAAGAAGGTACGCTTTTACGGATTGTAAAATGTTTTAGGATTTGTGGTCGATACTTGACAAGGTTTTGTATGAGACGCACATTTGCCACTAAAGTAGGAAAGGGCGTGTTAAATAACATAACAGATACGTTTACTAATTCTTAATTACAGACCCTAGCTTTCATGTCCACAAAGTCGTTTCGTTGCTGGAGTTGGGGTGGGTTAGATTGATGGATAAGCTGCATGAAGTGTTTGAATTGTTTTATGCTCGGTAAGTCCCCGCAGGTGATTGCATAATAATGGTTTCAACTGATTCGTCAAATAAATCCATTTTCAGGAGTTTGATAGATACCGTTGTTCGGTGACCACTGCAAAACACCTATCTGAGAAGGTTAGCCAATTGATTATGCGGTAGTCACTGCAAGGGCGCCAGTCACAATACATATTAGGTACCGCTTGCAGATATGAGGACCAAGGGCTGTAATAAGCGCTGAATATTCAAAGATCTAGCATGTGCTCAAACACCTCCCTAGCTAAGTTAATTTCCTAGGGTGATAGTAGGTATGGATAACAGGAGACGGGTGCGCAATTCGTTCGTATGTGGTGGGTTACATTGTTCCCTCTGGCAAGGCTGCGTTCCTTGGCTGAACGAGCTTGGAGTACTGCGAGAAGAGGTTACCGTTTTCTGACGAGGGATTTGGTAAGGCGTAGACTGGCTCGGTGGATGCATATTTAGGCGTTGCTACCACATTCACTGCGTTTCCTTGCAGTGACGACTAGCAGCCGGCATTTCCCATTGAACAAGATTTAGAGCTGGCTCAGAAATTCAATGCCGATTATGGCAAAGGGAACCGTAGGAAAGATTAATAACAAGCGGGGCGTGCGTAGAAGGAGTGCGCCTAGGGTAAGCGACCGATGATTGCAGGCGGCTGTTGGTTCACCAGTGGCAGCACTTAGGCTTGTCGAAAAAGACGCAGTAGGCTCAACTGGCATAGGGAAAGAGGATAGCTTCTTCCCCGTTTCTAACTAAGAACAGGGTCTCGGAATCAATTTTCATTAGGTAAATGAGACTTTTTGGGTTTTGCTTAAGTCATTCATGGCCATTAAATGCTAGCTTGGCGGACCACATGTAGCTCACTAGCCACATGGCTATACGAACTTACGGGCTTTATTACTGAAACTCGAGTTGTAAGGCAATAACCTAGAAGGGATCGAGTATTGTTCATCTGGGAGGTTATCCAGCGCAACAGTGGTGTCTAAGGTTTAAATTGAGCTCTCGAACTTGCTTTAAAGCGCCGCTTTCTGCGAGGATAGTGCGTTTATATCTGGTGACTGGCTTGTCTCAGGTGTCGCTGTGTTTGCGCCAGCGCTAACTTGCGTAAGTGTTCTGGTTTCCGTCTCTGGTTATAGCCTTTCGATGACAAAGCAAGGTAGATGTAAAATTGCTGTGAGCGGCAAGTTAATTGATACTACATGAATGGCCTGATTGCTTTCAGGTAGTCGTTGCATCCACAGCTCGGGGTGAATCCCTACGTCTAGTTTAGACATGCAACTAAACTTTTATATTTCTTGCAGCTTGGCTGAGTGAATCCTATCTCCACGTCGCAGATTAATAAATATTCGGTGCAGACGGACCTTGTCAGAAGGCGTGCCACGTTGAAAAACAGCTTGTTTAAGATTCCTCGTATTCCATTACAAGTGGAGGCAAATTAGGATGTCTTTCACCTGTGAGTATTTATTCTGTGGAAGCAAGATATTAGCTGATTATACAGGACAAATTGATGAGAAAATCATAGAATATAAAATGTGGATTTTAGGAGCAAAACAATAATAAAGGATCATTCTCCCAGAAATAGGGAGGGGCTAACGATAAGCATTTACCCACGAATGTAGATAAAACTTACTCTAGATTACAATTGTATAAAGCAAATAAAATTATGTTTGGTGACAACACAATATGCTCACTAATTCACTGGAACGGGCTTACCAAAGTAAACTCAAAATGGTGAGCGGCATGCTCTGGGCCGGAGTAACCAATGATTGTTTGGCGCTTGGGATTCTATTCGTTTATCAATGACATAATTTTCGTGTCAACTACGGAACAGTAAATAATTTGAAGGTAACTGAAAATGTGTATTGGGAAAGCTACAAAAATAGGAAGCGAATAAACGAGAGCCAGAAATGTTGTAGCACGTAATTCACTAAAGCATTTCGTGAAAACGAAGGTACCGGATGTAAAACAAATGGAGTTGTTAATGACTAAAACAACAGTAAAATACAATGTTACAAAATATTAAAGGAATGTGTTTGCAGGCGCAGCAACACACTTACCACTTCTTTGGTCTGCAACACGTGCGCCGATGAAGGCAGTTCTTTTTCTTTAGCATTACCAGGTATATTGAACAGCCTTTGTAGGCGCAGGCTTCTTGTGACTCTCCCCACGGACGTCACAGTGACAGGGAAGTGCGGATAGGCACCACGCCAAATCAGTGTGTAATGCAATGAGCTAATATTTTAATATTCAAAATTACTTGTATTCAGCATTGTCACTAAAAAACACAGCAAGAATACCCTTTCGTATGAAAACTATTTTTGCATTTATTTCAATAATAAAGATGTGTTAATTTTTGATAATAAAGCAAACATTCCTTATTTATAGACTCGCTTGCAAAATTGCTTTTTACCATGTTGAACGCATCCATCGATTATTAAGTCTAATTTAATTAACGGAAACCGTTAATTTCATGGCATCATCCAAGCAGATTCATTTGCTGCCATCTACTGGAATTGTTGGCTTGTGTATGCGGGAATGCTGTTGCAACTCGAGACGTTTTATTTGGAAAGTACTGTACACACTGATACCATTTGTAAATTTCCACGGTCGTATTGCACGAAACAGAGGTGAGAGAGAATTTGAATTTTGCAAATTATGATGATTATCTCGTTTGCAAATAGGAATATATTGCTTTTGAACATGGAAGCAGCATTTCAAAATACACAGTAACATGTGGAGTTCTAGCGAGATAATTAGACTTCGATCAAATAAATAAATCTTAAATAAAAGGTGCTACACATAATGGTTCATTATACTATCTTGCAGAGGACATAAACGCATATTGCGTTAAAATTTCAGCTTCCTTTTTTACAACTTTTTGAATTAAGGCACAGCAGTCTAATTTTAATTCAAACTTTTTCAAATTTTACAAATTGTCATTTTATAGGCAATAGCTTATAAAATATAACAAAGTTTTGCAAAGCATATGAAATTTCAAAGGCATCAACACTATTTTACCTAGCGGATATAAACAAACTAGTTTTCATAGGTTTTATTTGAAAACGAATCATTCTTGCGTTATTTGGCCAAAGGTTACCCAATAATTCCCATTCCGTCTCATTGTAAGATATGACAATTAACTTAAGTGCATTTGCTTCATTTTTTAAGTAACAGCATAGAAAAATAACATGCAACTTTACGCAAACTCAATAATTGCACAATAAAATACGTCAAGTAAATATTTGTTAATTGGCGTACTTTACAAAGCTTTTAGAGTTTAAGCATCTGTGTCAAGCCAATGTAATTTTTTAAAAACGTTCTGAGGTGAATTTGTTGCAATTTTATTTAAACCTCTAACAGGTTACATAAATATTGTGAAAAACACTTTCTAAACATCTCCCAATAAAGTTACTTTTGTGAATAACATTTTAACTTTTATCTGCCCAGCAAATTTAATCTTGTTTTATCTCTGTTTTAAGTCATAAATATATACCTAATGCAGTTCATATCCGACAAATTTAGGCGAGGAAATATTTGAAATACAAAGTGTTCATTATTGTCGATTTATTCTCTGCCTGTAACCGCAGCCTACCTACGTGCTCCATTATGTTTAACTTCCTTATCAGACTTCTCACAGCACACCCCCTTTCATTTGTTGAATGTTTTAGCAGACTTATCGTTTTTAAATCCTGGTGAATCGGGTCAGTGGCAGATTTATGTATCCGTACTTTTGACATTTGCTTTTAAGCGCATTTTGTGCAGCTAAAGTACTACGCAATTTTAAACAGCTGAAATTCACAAATGTTAGTATGAGTGTGCAAAATACACAAAGTCGCTAACATGCATTTTCATCAACCGCATCGCTTACACACACTCATGACTTTTAGCAGTTAGAGCAAAACTGTTCATTGAACAATCAAATTTATCTGTGAGATCCATGGGCGAAATTAGGAGACTTGTCATGTTGACGCAAGCCATTTTTAAATACGTATAACAAGCAATAATGTTTTCTTATTTTAGCGCTATAACTTGCTTTTTGACAAAATATACATCAACTTTACAATAAGACTGGATGTTGTACTATCGAAGTAAAAGGAAGTGATTTAGTCAAACGGTCTACAAATATTCATATTAAGTACAGCGCAATTATACCTATTGGGTAGAATATCCGCATCGTTCAATCGCTTTCTATTTAATCCTGCAAAGTAAATCAAAATTTACGCAGAAGCCTTTTGCCAAATCTATTCAAAATTTCCAAATATTGTATGGCTTAATGTACTATTTCATGATATCTAAATGCTCACATGAAAGAAGAAATTCTGATCCAATGGCGAATAGACGGTAAACTCGAACGCCAAACGTAAAGCTGTAGTGTGAAGTACATATATATCGCCAGCTTCGCACGTATTATAAAAAGCGCTATCGTCGACACGCGTTTGTACACAAAGTGGCGCACTTGCCGTCCCAATGTTCTATCGATAACAGAAAAGTTAATACATAGGATCGCTTTGCAATACGGGTAAATATAAGAAGTTATCCAGCTCTACATCAGACTGACCAAAGGGTAACTAACGGTGCAAAAGATTGCGAAAAATAATGTATGTTTAATGTAATTGTTCAAATATGCAAACCATTCAAATAAAATTGTTTATAAATTTAGCTCTGATCTAAAACGTACCAATACTACTGCATGTTTAAGAATCATTAACTCCACTCCGAGAATTGTGTACAAATATCCTCCGAATATTTCGGCAATCGGCTTGGCCTATCATAATATATACCATTTCATCTGCAGGTGTGGCGAGGAATTGATAGACACTTCCCACAATATTTGATGCCAACAATGGTTAAACATATGTTGGTACTTCGAATTTATAGGCAGAAAACTGTTTCGTGCTTTACAAATCTACTAATAATGGCCAGGTATTACTTGATGCATTGTAGGCTTTCAAATTGGTATTGATCTACCGAAAATCGAACTTGCTGACAATAGGTGCGACGATCCTGATTCCGGCAATATCTCGATTATGGTTTTTGCAAATCATTTGAAGCAGTTTATCACATTTCTCTTCTCATGCTCTCCAAGGTTTATTTATCTATTTGCAATTTTACATGCGTTAATCTATAACCCATTTGTATTGCGTATGCTACTGGGGGAGCATGCGAACTTAAACATTTATCAACATTATTTTAGCTCCAGAGTTTAGTTAAATGGGGTACTTACTTTTACACTGGCTACTGCCGAATATGTTATTCCTTAAATGGATAATGTTCCTTTTAGCTTTGAGTAATTTCGCATTTGACTCATTAATTTTATTTGGAATTTTACAATTTAAACAAAAATTTCCAAATTTCTTTCTTCCTCTCAATGATCTGGCTCCTTTTTCATTGTACCATCTAACCTGTCCTCCTATTATCGCAACCCCAACTCGTGTGCTGTGCGCTTTAACCTGTCTTTTATTACCAGATATTTATTCGGATCCAGTTGCAAGACATTCTATCGCCCACAATTTGCCTTTGCACTCAATATTAAAAAGTTGTTTCTCGCTACCTGTTATGCCAGTGATATTGTCGACACTCTCGACTGTTTCCATATCCTATTTCTTTCGCCGCTTTTAGTAATCCATATAGTTGGTTAGTTCTTTTACCCGTTTGAGGGTGGTTTATAGATGTTTCCTCCATTTGCCGATGAACTCAAATTCATGAGCCAATGATATGGTTGTATGTGTGTGTGACGAACGTATCGTACATGAACTGTTGAACCAGACGCCCACTGCTCGGTGTGCCTCTTGCATTTTGTCAATTATCTTCGTTAATTTTCAGGGACCCTACTTTGCTTAATGTCATAGCTAGGCTACACGCTTGTCAATTAACGGCATATATATTGCATAGTAAATTGGATTGCAAGCAATTAATATGCTGGAAGCGCAACTATTTTGGTTCTTGCATCGGTAATTCACAATTTTTAATTCGTATGTTTCACAGTAATCAGTTTTAGTCGGAAGTGTTTTTTTCAGTTGAACCGAGTTGCACACTGTTTTAAAATCTTTGCTAGGTACACCTCCCTTTTATCACAATTATCAGCAGTGAATACGTCAATAACTTTCATGAATTTTAATTATTTGCAACTAGTTCACTGAATCGCTGTTGGCTGTAAAGTTTCTCCAACAAGTTAACTAATCCTTTTTTAATTGCATCCAGCGCTCCTTGTTAAATATTTACCATGGCGCATTTCTAGTGGATTAGCTTATCATTCAATTCAGTACCATGCTCTTAGCAAAATCGCAGGGCTCTTGAAGGCTATGAATTTACCTATCATCCGTGGCTAGCTGCAACGTACATTCGGATTAGGAACTGCTCAGATTAATAACAATACGTATAACGACTATCGGAACGCTTGTCTATCCTAATGGATGTCGCGAAACTACTGAGTGTACATCTTCTTCTGGTGAATCGTATGACGGCGATTATCATTCGACCATACCACAAATGAATAAGGAATGTGGAGTTGTAAATTTAATTTCTGCTTTGTTTTACTACTTGCAGTATATAGTCAGGCTTTGTTATTCAAAGCAGCATTTATGGTAACATTTTGCGATCTGAACTACTTGTCTGTTTCTATAAAGTGCATTTCTGACTTATTCTACATACAATTATTCGCAGCACGTCATTCTGCATAGAAATCTAAATAACAAGCAAAATTTCCGTTGATCTGTTTTTACAGATCCCTTCTCTGAAGAAACTAATAGATCTTTCGAGCAGATTTAACACCTGTAGCAGTTAAACAAACAAGAACGTTGGTCAACATGCTTTATTTGGGAAATAAATAATAAAAGTAATTATTCGGATATTTTCTGATTGTACGAAAGGTTGCCCTAGGATTGTGGACATATTATTTTACAGTAACTATCATACATATTAGTGAGACGTGTATTCTGGGTTGTACTATCAACCTAATTTAAAGTCACATGAATTTGTGATTGCTGTATTGTTTGCTACCTTCATTCCTTGGTTGTGCATTCCTTGATCCACCCAGGAATAAGTCGTGAGGTGTTTCACCCGATGGAAACATGGACCCCTGCGCACAACTACGCAATGTGCGGCAAATGAAATCTTGTAACTTATTTCTTCTGTTTCTTCAGATATCGACTCTACTGTACCATCATGCAGGACAAGCTAACAAAACTTCTACGCGGAGGAACATAATAAAACAGAGCACACCTAATTCACTAGCGTAGGGTAAATTAGTTTTAGATTTGGGGCTAAAAGCATGGATAATAAAAGAGATACAAATGAACAGAGCTTTAAAGTTTTTCAAAGTACGTTACATCGCTGAATAATGACGTCATATCTCAAGCGGTAGAATTGCTTTCCTCCAATGAATTGCTGAAACCTAGAGGTCCTAGAATTCAACTTGTACGTACCAACCAATTATGAAACTATGTTTCCAGTTGCGATCTTATTCATTCTTATTCCATAAAGTGGTGCATTATTAGCCCATAGATCGTGACACATATTGTCACATACAAGAGTTCGCTTCATCTCATAAAAAGAATGTAGGTGTGAAGTCAGTGATTGCTATGAAGCCCAACTGCCAGCATATATAATGATATTTTCTCAGTTATGTGTTCAGTGCATACAGGAACCAACGTTTACAATAATCAGATAATTGTGAAGGACGAAAATGACTACATTCCATCCTTTGATGCACATAACGGTGAACAAAAAGTAATTTTGCGGGAATATAATGCAACAGAATTTCTTCCCATATTGACCACAGCGTAATATTTTGATATTCGATAATTTAATAACGGTCTTGTGGATTAAACCATTAAATGATTTTATTCTAAAATCTGACACATTTTTCCCTTTCAGAATATATAATGAAAGCAACACGTACAAGCATGTAACTCCGCAATCAATCCTCACAAAACCACTGGACCGTAAAAGCAAAAATATTAATAAGGGCTGCTGATTGCCTCTGACAACGGACAAACACAAAACAGGCACACAAAATCGCTGTTTGCATAGACATTTAGATGATATGAACCATTGCGCCAAGAACTTAAATGAAAGCGAGTTTCATAAGGAAAATATCATACGCACGCCCCCTCATAACCTATGAATCAAAACCAATACTTTCGCTGAAATTTGCGGCAAGCATTCAAATGGGTGTTCACCAACTCGATCTGTTGCAGTCGATAAGGATTAGGGTGAAAACGCCAGATTGACATAAAGAATTTAATGACCGAATTCATCCACAATCGAGAAGAGTACGTCAATGTTATCTGCAATATGCCACTATACAAAGAATACTTACGTTAAAAAGTTTTTGCTTACACTACTTGATAAATGTGTGGAAGACTTCCTGTTTGAAATTAAACCAAAACTCATTAGCGGACATGTGCTTTCGTTGTACAGATTTATATATTCTGTCTTGCCAACGTTCGTTAAAATATAGGAATATTTGTGGGTGATGGAAAGTGGGGAACACACCAGGAATTTTATTTTAAGAATAGCAGTGTTAAAACAACGGACAGACTATCAGCTACCAGTGTTATTCTCCAAACAGTTTTGCTGTATCCAAAGGATGAGTACGTATGTATGAGAAACATATGAGAAAGTTAATACCATGAATAAACCGGCGTCAGGTTCTGGATTAATTCAATACAATGCAATTCAATACAACTTTAAATTATTTGTACGGAATACTAACCTAAACGACACCAAAATAATGTGGCATGACCAGAATAAAAACAGCATTAGCACTGTTCATATTTTAACTCAGATCTTGTATTGTATGTATTCAAGCATATTTTCAATTTTGAAAATGTTAAGCATATATATTTATACGTAACTAAAGATTGCATTTGAATATCCAACATTTCAAATGTAAATTATGTATTTGTCGTTACTACACTGCGCCTGTCAAAGCAAAGTCATTATTACAACTAGTACGAAAACAAGTTAATATTAAAACTAACGTATATGGTTGCTGGCGTGCTATAAAAGGGAATACCTGTTTTACGAACTATGAAAGTGTAAAGATGCAATCTTATTTCAGCCGGATGAAGAGAATGGTAGCAGTATAAAAATACTGGAGCGCTAACTTTTTGCTATATCAATATACTCATAACATTAAATGCTTAAACAACTGCATATAAGGTTACATGATAAAGAAACTGATATCTACTTATATGAGAATAAGTGGTATAACACACACTTTTCGTAGTAAATTACAATGTGCTGTGGCAAAAATTTGGTGCATCGTGGTTATTTCGTTTTAATATACCAATTAATATGTCCCTGCTTTCCTAGTACGGACGAAATGCCACTTATTAGCTAAGTGTAGAAATATAGGCTTCCAATATAATCGAATTCAGACCACTCCAGCCAAGAGGAAGAATATTTTTACCCTAAAATCGTAAGAAAATAATGCAATCGCCTGTTGGTGCTCGATTAAACTGCTTCGTCTCTAATATTATTCCTTATACTCGAAGCACTTTTTAAAAACTCGCAATTTTGTTGGCTGCAGAAATAATACTTGATTTCCGATAACCCACTCATTAGAAATATTAAAACACACTTCGGTGCCAATCCGCCTAAATGATTCATATGATCTGTGTATCCTTGTTTGCTAAGATCTTATCGTCCAATAATTGATCCTTTTTACCATAAATCACTCCAACTTCATCCATCCGACTAAGATATTTTAGTCAAAATCTATTTGCATTAAAATGCCTACATTCACACCGTATAGCTGCTTGAAATTATTTAGTAGTTGCTTGATCCTGTTTGCATCAGCATACATCCTCACAAGACGTTTTTAAAGGAAATGCACAAAACACTCAGTCAATGACTGAAAATGTACTTCAGAGGTTGGACGATGCATGCTAGTTGAGGAGGGGATGCAATATATCCTAGTTAACTTGGAAGTTCAGAATGTCTGTCTCAATTTACCATGGTTAGGTATTATAAGCAGCTGGCTAGTATTCGCTTGTTAAGAACGGTCGTAGTTGCTGTCCTATTTAGAGGACGAAATGTAGCACACACCCGACGAACGTGTAAGACGGATCCAGTCAGAAAATCATAGTCATCACTGAATTTCGGAAGGGTATTTGGTTAATTTTTGCTTAATTGCTCTCCGTGAGCTAAGTTACATGTAAGCGGCGAATAAATTACGCGCTCAGTTGAAGCGGGAATAGTGAAAATTAAGATTACGGGCAAAAATGAATAGCCGGAATTTCTGGCAACGCATAAAATTGACGGAGAGTATTGGATTGATATTAGCCACATATAGCTGATAGAAATATGGTCGGCTTGGGTGCAGGTTATGTAGGAGTTCTTTGTGTCCCAGGTAACGCGATATAAATGCATGAGCCAGGAAGCAGTGCTGTTATTAGAGCTACTGTTTCTCCACCCAATTTTAGTAATGAATCGCTATTTTCTGTTTGACGGGCATCGGTCATATGGTTGCACAAGCATCGGAACTTTATAGTCCAAAAAGCGAGTACATGGCATTTTATGAATGAAAAGCTAGCACGATGTCAGTCTTTTGAAATATGGGGAGGAGAAGACGGAAGTTGATATAAGTCACACTACATACCCGCCGAGAATGTACATAGGAATGTAACAAAAGCAGTCGCAAAGGTATTTCTTTTCGGAAACGCACATAAGTTGACAAGGAAATATGAGATAAGCTTTATCTAATGAAAGCCGAAGTGAAAGTGGTAGTGAGTCCGTACAAGAGACAGTGTTGCCTATAGAAGCAGACCTTATTTGACCCCAATTGACAGAGGTTTCTGACCACTTCAGGAAACTAATTTGGTCAGCCAATTATTTAGGCCACTCTCGGTCCTTATCATTGGCTATTGTAGACGCATCCTAATCTGTCTACGGCAGTGTGACAGATTGCAATAGCTTCGAATGCCTGTAGTGCTCTGATTGCGTAAACTTGGGTGCCATAGTTATCTAAAATATTAAAGAAGCATCTTCTGAGCATGGTGTAAAAATATTTGGAGGCATCAGTTGTTTATATTATGTGTTCATTTTTAATCAAAGTGCGAACATTATTTTTAATGATTAACTTTAGATAACTTTAGTAGTGCCTATTAGTACACTGTCTATCAGGACACGGCTCAGTTATCCGTGTCACGGAAGCGTGGTCGCTTTTCCGTGGATTCTGGCAGAACTAATTCAAGTACATTGCTCTACCAAATGTGATTCTGACTTAAGCGGCAATCTGTCTAAAAGGCGCTGAGCTAAATGGGAATAGTATCAGCAAGGAATCGTAGATTTCCGTCTGGGTATTTAAGTTTGCAGCAGAGAAATGCGAATATTCAGTAGATAGAAGGCAATGTCAAATTTAAACTTAACCGCGAGAAACCAATCATACGTTTTGCAGTCATCATGCCATCAAAGCATTCATTAAAGACTGCTTAAGGAGGAGACATCCGTAAGAAACAGTGATGACTACCGAGACTGATAGCACTAATTGGCTGACAAAATTTGTTTCGGAAATTGGTCAGCAGACTCTGTCATTTTGGGTCACAATAGGACAGCTTCCACCACAAGCACTGGCTCCATCACTTCTGCTAAAAACGTTGTTTTCCGTTCGAGTTAAGTCATTTAATACAGACTGTAAAGGATACCTTCCCTAAATGGCCACTGCAATAAACCTGACGCAAAGGCCCTATCCATTTCCCCAATTCCCATTATTAAACGCACATTTAATTTCCAACATGCTGCCTTTCCACACAATGGTAGGCCATCAAGTCTGACCTATGTTCCATACACAGAACGCTTTAGTCGCATCCATTCAACCATGCTTTGATGTCGACATTAATAATCGTTTTTCTGTGTACTGCCGCTGGGTCTAGGTGCGTGCTCAGTCGCCGCTGATGCCTACGTATTACTTCACTATATGTCCTTGTTTCAAGTTATGCTATTGTCTCGCATTCCATACTATTCCCGGAATGGTATGTTTGGTTTGGTGTGACTACGATAAAGCTAAATTGGGCTGTCACAAGCAAAGTTCCCGAAAATTTGTGATTTGTACCGTGGCTGTGATTTTATCATTACGCTGTTGACAATGTTATCCATTCCCGCTAGGCATATTCGCCGCTTCCTAATTTGATTGTTTTATCTGCGATCGCATCACCATTTGGTTGGGAGGAAGTGCGTTGGATATTTGTTTGGAAAATCTGAAATATGCTGTAATTGTAATAATTACTGTTTTGAAATAGCACCATAATCTAACCACTGGGAATTTTTCTTTACCTGTGTTTCCACCTCAGATCCATTCCTTTGTTACATTGTATTGATATTGGAAGCTGCAGTTTGGTTATCTACGCAATGTCAGAAAATTCTCTAAGCGCTGTTTAGCTTAGATTATTTAAATTTTATTCTTGAAGGCAAATTTGGTTTGCACATTTAAAACAAAAATAATGCGTACCACAACTATCGAGTAAACTCCCATCAGATTAAGGCAATGTAAGTTTTTCCGTCTTGGATGAAAAGCGTTCTGCTTCCTGATCGCTGGTTAGTGGTGAAGATAAATTTGGTATCGTTTTGTACAAGCGAGATCACATCCCATATGAAGTTTTATTTCGTCGCACTTGTGAGATCGCATCCTACATGAATGTTTATTCCGGTGCACTATCTTCGGAACGGAAGGTTTTATCATCACGTGCAGGTGTACTTAAATCCGAGGTCAACGTAACAAAACTACTACAGTCTTATCGAGATTGCCTTGGATACCACATCCTCACATCCTGTAATTAAGTCTCGCTTCACCTACATCACAAACGAGGTCAGCATAACAAAACTGTTTCAGCCTTATCGAGATTGCCTTAGATACCAGATTCTCACATTGTGTACTTAAATTCCTCTTGACCTACATTCACACATAGTACCACTTACGGCCCACATGTTTGAACGCCAGAACGAAGCATTATATAAAAATTGTAGTACATCGACAACAATAACTCCCGACCGACTACAGTGTCACTCCCTTCCAACGAACGCCACAATACCGTTCCGACTAGTTCTTCGACAACCGTCACGAAAAGCGCTAGGCCTACGGCGACAAGACCATCTTCACACGACCGAACTGGCCGCGACCTGCAATTCCCCAATAACAGGATTTGTGCTCTGAAATAAGTCACCACTTTATCATTACTTTATTTTTGAGTTACACAATTAAATTCTGTTTGGTACATTGTATTTTTAGGACCAGCCTCTCCATTTTATATTTTTACTGTACTGATACACAACGAACACGCCTCCATACTTATACTTCATTGTTGTTAGTGCACACCTTCTGATATTTACAATCCGCCAACTAGTCGAGTTGCAAGCTGCTATGATACTAACTGGCCTTAACAGCATTTGAAGCATCCGTGCTTAAATATTTGCAGGATGTTGCCGATTTAGAAGTGCCGAAACCTAGATAAGAGCTAGGAGAATAAACAGATAGTGTTGAGCAGATTCCCGAATCTAAATCCAAGCGGATAAATCGATTCCTGAACGACTGTCGATAAAGATTGCTGATGTAGACAGTTCAATTTCCTCCTGTAGAACGGTTCTTGTCAAGTAGAAAACGCCGCCTTGTGCGCGAGATAACAGCAGGGTTTTAATGCTCCTCCTTTACATAGCTGTTGAGCAGTCTGACCCAATGAGCTGTCTCATTTATGACGGAGATCATAAGACCGAGATTTGCCCAAAATGTTCAGCACTTGCTTTTCTCCGATCGTAGGTAACTCCTCAGAGTTATGGTCAGATAATACCGAAGTATAGGATTTGGCCTCCGTGCTGCAGTTTTTCTTGGAGGTACAAGATGCAATCGATGCAATTGTAAAGCTAACTATCGCCCTTTAGTGCACGCAGAGCAAGCGCTGATATTGAAGCGGAGCAAGCAGGACTCTGTCCGAAACGCTTTAAGTAGTTCCAACGCCTTCTATGCTTGACGTAAAAGGGTTTCTCTTGGCATTCGGCAGCGCGGTTGGAAGGCCTATTATGTACGTTTTAAACCGATAATTTATTAGACAGTCGCTCTGACATAAGCGTGCTCCAGGAAGATTTGCCACCTGAGACTGGTGTAGATTTGAACTTTTACGCGCTGAAGATGCAGAATGTAAGCAGTTCCACTCTAATGAATCCGCGAATGTTAGTTTTCCTTTTCATTTTTGAAGACATTGACGGTGTTGCGGTGAAACAATCGTATTGTCTTGCTATCTCTAACTGCGCCTAATAAAAAAGCCCTCGCCTCAGGTGGCGGTTCGGTGGTCAGATTTGTCGGGCGTTGGTTCCCAAGCTTTAAAGGATTCAGTTTTCAAAATACAACCGTCAGATAGTGCAGCGGTTATTTGGTACCTGTTAGTCATTGCAGTGAAAACGGTGCGCTGATGGATACTACTGGGAAGATAGCAGCAACCAATCCTGTGGGTCCGTAAACTATTTTAAAAAGAGAAAGCTATCGTTTAAAGAGTATCTGAAACTTTCCTATGACAATGGGTTTGCATATGTAAGTTTAAGTGATCGCACAATTTCTATGAATGGCATTATTGCACTATCGATAATAAACCCATCAGCGTGGCCTAAGAATCGGTATATCCGATTTGCTGTGTATTGAAGAGACTTGGATGAGGACGTCGCGCAGAATTATGTAAGCGCGTGGCATAGGTGACAGTGTTTAGAAGGACGGATGCTAAGCAGTCCATCTTTGTAAGCTAAATATGTGATGCTTTAAATTTTGCCGTTCTAGTACATCTCTACATGTTTAAACCCTATTATTCACCCAAAGTATATTTGCCACATGCTGTGATGAACTCGGACACAACGGAATGTATTCAAATGGTGGTTGACTTTACTGTAAACGATGGAATGCTTAACGCACAAGTTTCTGATGAGTTCGTGTGCAATACCCACCGATCCTGATTCGCGTCAAAAATTACAGAATCACCGTGCTTTTGTGATTCCGATCGCAACTTCATTAGCCGGTATTCTGGACCCGGTATGTTTTAATGTGCAAACTAATATGGCGATTTTCTCGCTGTCGGCCCCTTGATTCAAGCAGTTTAATCTGTTCATCGTAAATTATGCGTCCAAAAGCCTGCTGTCCGATCCGCCAAACAATTCACCATACCATGGAGGATTAAGCATTTGGAATCTGCGTATTCGACAATGTAGTTTTAACTGCGCACTATGCGATGGATAAGTTGCAGTAGAATCGATTATTTAGCAAGAACTTTGCCTGCAATCAATGCCAGGCAACTCAGTTTGCATCTTAGTTTAATACGCAAGTGATCTTCTACATTCACTGTCAAGATGATGATCTTAACTGCAGGAGTCAATCTTTGATTTTAATGGTGGCGCTTTTGGCCTTCACCTTGGCATTAAGGTCGCTCTGTTTTACATTGAATATATATGGAATGCTGCAGTTTGGTTATCTAAGCTAGTTCAACTAATCTCTAAGCGGGTTTGTTGCTTACCCAGACTCCCCACCAATTTCACTTCAGCATTCGTTTGTTCATGCTTATCACAATTATCCTTATATTAGTAATTATCTGTGTGTTGCGAAATGTTAACCAATTTTATCTCTCTTTTAATTGTTATCCTCTGAGCTGTGCTATCATTATGAGCATGAAAGGATGCGATAGAAAGAACCTTGTTATCAAGCGGTGTTTAGAACCACTGATAGAGGTTACCTCCCGAAAGAAACATACCCGTCTGTTTATTGGCATCCAGCCGAGTACAATACTTTTTATCGTTTAGGTTTTTGGTGTGACATTTACCTAAATACCGCAAGACACTTTTCCTTGTCAGTTCATCTTTTCACACTCGGAACTATAGTGTTTATTATCCTTCATGGCACCGTCAAATTATTCGCGTTTTCCTGAAACACAGCACATTAAGAATAATATTTAAAAGTTCGAGATTTTACTGCATATTAGCTACTCCGACACAGAGCTCCAGCTTTACTGACGTACTGGAGACTACGGCCTATTTAGATGACATTCTCCTACTGAGCCATAAGCAAGATGAACAGGTTCTGCGAATAGATGGAGCGATGCTGAGAATCAAAAATAACTGTTTGCTTTTGGGTGCGTATATATGAAAGTGTTATTGAAATCCATGGAAATTCTTGGCTTTGCGATTTATCAACACTGCCGCAGACCAGTTCCTGATAACATCCATGCAATAGATCGCTTAGCTGCACCAACGGATATCACAACCTAGACATCATTCCTTGGAATGGTGAGCCAATATGGCGCATATTACAACAAATACATCGCTTATCCTATCAGTTGAATCAGTTCCTAATGAAAGATGCTGAATAATGGTGATCGAAACAGTGCTAGGAATCATTTGCAAATTTGAATTCGCGGCTGAATTCCGATCTAAGTCCAAAACACCATGACCCGTGGAGAGAAATTATTTGACCACAAATGCCTTGACCCATGCATTTAGTGTTGTAATTCCCAATATTTTCCTGACCGTACATAAAATGCTGTGCCACATGATGCAAGAGCTCTTACGGAATCGAAAACGAATTATACTCTAAGTGAAAAATGCTATTGTCTTCGCTGTCCAGAATTTTCACATAAAACTTTTCCAACGACACTTCACTCTACCGACATTTGTTTTGCAATTTTTTGGGTCAAAGAAAGGTATCACAAAATAAACGGTCATTAGTTTACAGTGATGGGCAAATTTGCAGTTCTGTTTTGATTTCGCCGTAAAAATTTAGCCAATTGATTCTATCGGGCAAGCAAACGGTTTATCCTGACTAGCAGATGCCAGCAGGCGAAAAGCCAAAGACGCAGTAATTGCCACAATTACAGCTGAAACGGATGTCAGTTATTTAATGCACAACGCCGTGACCACGTTACCGTTGAATACCACGATGTTTTAGGTAACTACAAGAAGTGACTAGCTGCTACAAGGGGTCCTGCCCTACATTAGACGCCACTGGCCAAAGGTGATTTAAAATGAAAAACTGGTCCAGTTTTTACTCGACGCAATTCTTTGTCCTACACTAACTCCAGTCCTTCCTTAGTTAGTGAAATCATCACAGCTGAAGTACTACACTTAGGCGTTTTAAGACAACCTTAACATTGGCCATCCAGCTATTGCGCAATAGAAGATATTGCCTCATAGCTACGTCTTGTGGTCGACGATCTACCACCAGATTCGCGTACACTTCCAAGCTGCCAGTAGGCACGACATTGTAGTATTGCTCCGCGCGAAAATCCCCATGGTCACGGATTAAGATGGATTTGGCGGCATCAGTTGAATGAGTTTCGGACCTTATATTTGTCCATGCCTATAGCAAGTAGTCGGAAGTTATCAAGATGCAGAACACGCATGTCACCAATAAACTACACGCTTTTGGAAGCATTCTTACCCAACATTGACTACCAGAATACATTGAGTCGGATAACGGGCCGTAATTCTCGTCGCACCAGATGCTAAATTTTGTGCATAAAGTAAAATTAAAAACCTAAGAACTACACCATTTTCTTCCTAATCTAATGGGCAGAGCAGAAAATAAGTGGCTGCCGTGAATCAGCGCTTTTGTGACCAAACTAATAGTGGTATCTAGTAGAAAGGCTGGATATATTCTTACTTAATTCTCGATGTTTTTGCATCCAAATGCCCATATGAGAAGCCGCTTACCGAACTACTTAAGAAGAAAATACTGAGAATATCTATGAAGCTACTTACCCCTAAATGCCAATGGACGCACCGTACGAATCCCGTTATGGAAACGCAGTAAAATCGGAATGAATCGCGGAGAGTGTCTTGGAAACCTGAGCCTAGGTGTTTTTGTCTCCCATCAAGGGAAACGGCAGCAAGTGGAGACCTCGTCGTTGTAGATCGCCGTTGTCTGGTGATGTATGAGATCCGCGTCCGTACGCAGGTGTGTATAAGCCATGTCAATTGATTGAGGCCGCGCTAAATAAAGAATTCAGTGCCATCGTGCACAAATAAACTTGATTTCATTGAAATATATATCAATGACAAATCGATGGATATCTCAGGTAACTGCAATTAGGCTGTGAAAAACCTGGGAAATGGAACACACAGGAGGCCGAAAAAGAGGAGAGCTTTGTCTATTCGTTTCAATTGGACTCATGACATTAAAGCAGGACATTCGTTAGGAAACTAACTTAAATCAACAAAGTGATATTAGGAGGATGTTAAATAAAATTTAATTATTTATAGATATTTGTAGTCTGCTGTCCTTACACCATCGTTTCTTTCTTCACTTTATACAGAACGCATCGTATGTTCTTTGATTGGCCAGCCTAATTTGCGCATAGTATAATTATATCAAGTGTTGTTTTCGGGTAAATTCCATTCCTCGAACGCTCCTGAGTGGTTCTTCATTTCTCCACATCTCATTCGTTCATATTATTCATTGTTTCCTATAATGAGTTTTTCCATCGCGGTGCGGCTGGAACTTACCTTCGTGCGATGGTTTGTGTGCCTGGCCATCTTTTTAGCTATGCTGGGTGGTGTATTTTTGACCTTCATAGCCACTCATACCAGATTAGTCAATGGTTAGAGGCCAGACAAACCCAGGCTTCTGCTCCTCCATTTTGTAGGTTGGAATATAGGTTTCTCATTAATCCTTAAACGGACTTCTTGTAACCCAACGGCAAACTACCTGCCTCACGGTAACATTTTTCAACCAAAGGCTTTGGTTGAGAACCC